>VWYP01010574.1:0-11618 GCA_013400435.1 Pycnonotus jocosus
AGCCTTCCCAAGGCATCAACACTGAATTCAGGTGTCTTTCTCTGTATTTCTTTGTATGAGCTGGAAATGACCCTCAGAAAAGGAACACCCCAATTTTGAAACTGTCCTGTGTTGTCCTGATAGACGAACTCATCTCCAAAGCTCTTTTTGCCTCCTTGACACAAAAATAGCAAACAAAGTCCATGGGAAATAGAAAGGAAAAAAAAAAACCAACACAAGTGTTTCTTCTCATTAAAATTAACTTTTAGCTGAAGATATTGGAAAAAAGGTAATTAAAACACATTTCTGCTTACGATTCCTGCCCAGATACAGCCTGTTTCAGAAATAAGCTTTTTTCATGTTTAACAAGCTATTTTAGGAGATAAGAATGATTATGAGTTTTCTCTGTTGATAGAAATTACAATTAAGTATTGAAATTCTCTTCCAGTGAACATTTACCTGCTTTGACTTGAAACAGGTCTTTTTCTTTCTCTTTTTTCCCCCTTCCTTATTACTTAAAGGCAGGAAATCTTTAGAAATATGTAGGGTTTTCATTTATTTCTCCCCCCAGAAACCATTGCTTTAATGATACATTTGAAAACACTGATTGGGTTTATCCAGTGCTTTACAGTTAATCTGTTATACGAATGTCTAACAGGCTTTTATGCCTGGCAAACATTACATCGAATTAGGAGGAGACTTTGAATAGTCAAACTGTGCTCCTAAACTTGCAGAAATATTTCTTTCAAGGCTGAAAGCAAATAAATTAATACATAACACAGAAAATAAGTCTTCCTTGAATGAGGAAGTTACTGTTTCTCTGCATTTTTACTGGATTTATCTCTGTTTAAATTTGCCCAGGGGGTTTCTAGAAGCTTTTTTCTCTTCTGGAAGAGAAGAGAATTTTTTTTTTTAGAAAGCTGCTAAATTGTATGTTAAGGCAAACTGAGCTTTCTTAAGTGAAAGTTTTAGGATGACCTTTTTGCAAATTCAGGGCTGTTAATGTAAAGAACGTGGAGAGCTGTACAGAAACTGACTTATGGAATGATCTTTCCTTAGAAAGAAACATAAAAATTCATTGTTCCAATGGTGCTAGCCTGTTTCCATCCCATGGAAATGATGGCATCTTATGAGGAAATCTCACTTTGATCTTGCAGTTCCAAATAACTTCATTTAAATTTTGCTGTTGTGACTCTATTATTTGAAAAAGCCAAACATCAACTGAAGAAAGAGGACACTGGCTCCATTTTAATCAAAATGGAAAAGGGCGTGAAGGAAAATCTGCAGAATTTAAGTCAATACACCTCTGCTCATTCCCAATGCATGGTTTTGTTCCAAGAAATATTTGATTTGATTGCCTGTGGATTATCAGCTGTTGATTTCCTTTCTCACATCACTGTAACTTTGTCAGCATTGTCTAAAAAACCTGAAAAAATGAGGAATTGACGTGGAACCCAGACTAGAGCTTTTAGTAATTGCTACTAAGGTGCAAAATGTTTTACTTCAGAGCAAGATGAGCAAGAATTAGAATGACAAAAGCAAATACCTGCATCATTTCTGTGAAACACAGAACCAGCTTTACTGGCACGATATTGATTGGTGCAACTCACCGTGAATCCTTCCTGCTCAGGCCTATGAATATAGAAGCACTGCTAAAATCATGCTTAGCCACTGGATTCCACATTAAAGCTTCTGGAAAGGCTTTATTATTTCGACTAGAATAAGAATGCAACTTTGCTGATATTTGAGGAGTTAAAAAAAAAAAAGAAAAAAGAAGAGGCAAGAAAACAAAGCAGTCTAGAAAAATCAGGAAAAAAAAAAACCAAAAAAAGCTCTGTGAGCCTTTAT
The DNA here is from genome assembly GCA_013400435.1 of Pycnonotus jocosus. NCBI lineage: Eukaryota > Metazoa > Chordata > Aves > Passeriformes > Pycnonotidae > Pycnonotus > Pycnonotus jocosus. The sequence goes on from VWYP01010574.1 coordinate 1,828, forward strand.
ATATATATATTTTAAGAACTGCTCATAACAGAGTTTTCAGTTAAGCTGTGCACACGTTTGTGTACATCTCCTGTTGGAGCTGAACATCCTCCAGGTCGCTGAGGCTCCCCAGCTCCCTGCAGCACCCGCTGGTGCTGATTGCTCCCGAGGTTGTTGGCTAAACAGAGCTGCACAGGGGAGCACTCTGACAGCAGACAGTGGGAGCTCCCTCTCAGGGCTCTAATGAGTGATTTATTTGTTCCCTTCTCCCTGGGCTCACCCGTCATTACGTGTTCATTAAGTAATAATTGCCATTGATCGACAGGCTCGGCGTATGGGTGATGGTAAAAGAAACAGGGCTATTAAACCTCCTCTGCCTAGAACAAGAGCATGCCACAGCCAGCAAGGCAGATTAATGAGAAGAATTAAACTAAGGATAGGCATATTATGGACCACTTCCTTCCTTTTCATTTTTTGTTTACGATTAGAGACAAGTGTAGGGCATTTTAGACATTCAGAAATAAAACAAAAGCATCATGAAGTCCAGCTTGTGCTGTTCAAGTGCTTCTGACCCTCAACAGCAGCTGGTCACAACCTGTGCTAATAATTAAATTGGTTTGGTGGCTTTCAGCTGGGTTTCACAAATAGCGTGTAGATCAGTTGGAGTAAAGGACAAGAGGGTATCCCAAACAGGATTCAAAGTCAAATCAGGTTTCTCATGGATCAGTTGTGGGTAGGCCCCTGTATAAATAAAAATTTAAACTCTCTGAAAGGCCTAACCTTGTATCATTTGGGGACAGAGTCCAACTCATGATGATTCAAATTGTGATTTTATTGTACTTATTCCAGTATATTATTTTTAGAATCAGGGGTAGGAATAAGTTTTGGGCTCTTCTCACTTGATCAGCAGCATCCCATGAGGGGAGGTTGCCATCCAGAGCTGTGCCTCTCGACTCAGGGTGCTGTGGCTTTAAAAATACATTTGAATTTAAGTCTTTTGGTTGCCTTATTTCTATACACTGAAACATTTTTGCCTGCTCCCTCAGGTAGGAGTATAACAGCTCCCTATAATCTTTCCTTTTGTAGCTTTTTCCAGCTAGATGTTCACATCTAAATAGAATTATTGAAAAATTTCTCTCACAGTGCATGAATTTGTTTCTGAATTATAACATCATACATCAATGTTTCTTTGGCTAATTTTGCTTTGTTGCAAACCAGGTCAGCACTGCCACTATTATTGTGCCAAATGGCAGTGGCTCTCTAAAAAACTTGATGGGTTTTGAGCACAGGTAACTTCTCCTTTTCACTGTAGTCCCAGGCCTCCTGAAATCAATCTCTTAATAAAAAAGGAAATGCCTTTTGTTGATTTGCACAGACTGAAAGATCAGGATAACAATTAAAAGACGGAGCAAAGTGGGAAGCAGGAGAGGGTTAATTAAGTACACTGATTGCAGTAATTTTATAATTCCAGATACCACTGCCCTGTGTGAGTGCTTTAAGAACACAGCTTTAGTTATTATGCTGGGTAAGAAAACTACCTTAAGGTAGATTCTGCCAGTGCTCTGCCATTGATTGCTGCAGAAATCTGATATTGCAGTATTTCCTCTGCCACTGCTGCCAGGGCTGGCTCAGAATATCCACTGTAACTGCTTGAAATTCAGCAGCAGTGGCAACTCAGAGGCAAAAGTTTCCAGCCTGCATCTCAATCCCACAGCAGCCTTGATGAAAAGCTGGATAATTGCTTTTAAGTACGGCAAATAAAAAGAATTGTTTGACTTTTTGAGCATATTCCTGTTTGTTTTTAATCACTTTAACAGCAAAAAGGCAAAACTATTGATATGCCCATGGTACTGCAGTTAGGAAGGGAGTTTAGCCCTGCCAGCCCTCCTGAATTTGTCTGAACATCAGCTGAGTGTGAGAAAAGAGCAATATTATTTAAAATATTGTGTGATGTGCTTCCTATCTTATGAAATATTATTCTTGGCTTACTGTGAGTTATAACAATAGATCCTAACAGGTGAACATAATGGACTAGAATGGCCAAAAGAATAAAAAACCATAATTTGGATACACTTCTTCCATCCTTAACTCCATTTTAAGAACAGGTCCTGTATTTTCTTTAATGAATTCCATTAAATTCATTTCTTAATGAATTCCTTCTGTGCTCACTGGGAAGAAACAAGAGGAATAACATTACCTGTAAATATCCAGGGATAAATTGGTTTCTAATCTGTTGTGGAAAATACCCATTTGTAATTAACTATAAAATATTTGTCCTTGTCATGGCTGTTATTGCACTCTGCAATTTTCTAATATGAAAATAGGGATATTAAATTATGGATGTTTAAAAGTGGTAACTTAATCTTTTGTTTAGAAAAATTCAAATCACGTGCAGAAGCAGAGATGAGGAAATTATCAGAATTTTCTGAGAGGAGGAAAAGAGAATAAGATCTGCGTTGTGTATATGAAGTTTAGAGAACAATATTTAAAGTTTCAGACAGCTACAAAGTTGCAATATTTTTCAGAATTTGTCTTTATTAGTTTAGAAACTAAACACTGGGAGCTGAAATGGAGAAAAACTTCTACCCACACATTATTGTACCTATATTAGCTATAAATACTAAAAATAAATATAAATGCCTCCCAAATGTTGTTACTGAATTTGAGTGAGCAGAAGAAGCAATTTCTGTTCTTTCATTTCCATTTTCACATCTGCAACAGTTTATAAACTCAACTTCTTTGGATTTAATTATTTATGAGCCTTTAATGAGCATTTTATAGAAGGTAAAAATCCTCTCTTTGCTTTCTCCTTCAATGAAGAGATTAAAACAATTAAGTAATGATTACACTTGCATTGACCTTTGCTAATAAACCTGCTTCTAGAACTGGCAAACCTCAAAACTTTTTTTCCTTTTTCTGGAAACAACTTCATGTGCTGCTGAGAAGCACCAAAGGCCACTGCTGGAATCACTTCAGGAAAAAAAGGAGATTTTTTTTTTAACTGTTTGTTGACCTGGGACAAGTCAGAATCTTCTCTGCAGCCTTCTTTTCCCTCTGTAGCAAGTAATGTTTAGTAAATAATGCCAAGGGCACAAGTGATAAGTTATTCCCATCTAGGACAATGGACTGTGGCAATACCTCATTTTCCCCTGAAAGTCTTAAACAAAGGGCTCTAATGCAATTCATCTTTTAATTTTGGCACCTTGCTGGAAGGTTTTAATACAGAATGTTATGTTAAAAATTCTTGAAACATCTTCTAAAACATATTTCACCTATTTTTGCCATGATAGGGAAAAGGTCTGCATTTAATCATTGCTTAGAAGCCATACTTCCTTTTTTATTTGCATATTTACTGTAAAAACATTTAATCTATTTGTTATTTACTTGGTTTGGTTGTTATCCAATGATTGCTAATGTCAAGGTAAAAAAATTGTTAGGATTGGACTTTTTAAATGCTACCTTGAGAAGTGTTGGGTGATCCTGAGCCTAAATACTGATACTGCTGTTAAATCAGATTTTGGAGTGCCTTTCTTCTAAACAGTGTTTCATTTTCTGTCATAGATTTTGGACATTTCTCTCTGTGGTCAGTGGTACTGAGCCCACACTGGTGATTTGTTTCTTTATTGATGCTAAATAAAAGCAGATCCATATCTGTGACCTAAGGAGGTGGAAAACTTTGGAACATTCAGGAAAACAGAGAAGTCTTTTTAAAGGTATATTTTAAATTCATTGTCATGCAAGCATTAAAACAAATCTGATGTTCAAACATGTAAGACCCAGAGTTGATGTAAAGGCTCCATCCCTGGAAGCTTCACCTCTCCCTGTGCAAAGGATCAGCCCAGGAGCCTTCCCAAGGAAAGGTTTATTTCCAAAAGTGACTTAATTCAAGCACTGAGCTGCCTTTAGTTGTTGTCAGGGTATTGTCTGCTTTTTACACTTCCCAGACTGGCCAGAGAATAATACAAACTAAGCAGAATTTATGTGTTTGTGGCATGAGCTGTGCTCTCTCTCTTCTGGATCACCAGAAATATGTCAGCACTTTACATTTGTTGCTGCGCTGCATTTATTTTGAATTGCTTGCATTGAAGGCATGTGTATAAATATGATTATTCAAAACAAAACCCCTGAACTCTGGATGCTTCGGATCAAGCATGATTTTATCTATTTTTGACACTGTTTCCTTGGTTACATAGTATCAAAGTCAATTCATTTTAAACACAGATATGTTACTGCATATCTTTAAAAAAAAAAAAAAAAGTGTTGGCATGGTAAGTCCACTGAACCTCTCTGCAGCGTTTTTCAGATAATGAGGTTACTCCTGGGTGATACTGTTATTATTCTATTTGGGAAAACGGAGAGGGGAAGGGCAGTGATGAGTGAGTGCAGCTCAGGGCCCACTTCCTGGGGTGCAGCAGGGCTGAGGATGACAAAAGTGGGGAGATATGGAGGGGACCAGAGCCAGAGCATCTGTGAAGGGTTTTGTTCTGTTTTCTCTGGGGGAGCTACTCCAACTCTTCCTCCTAAAAACCCCTTTCTGGGGAGGGGCTGGAGTGGTGCAGGCTCCTGGCTGGAGGTGCTCTGTGCTCAGGCTGCAGAGCTGCTCTAAATTCTGAAATCAAGATCTGCAGAGAGAGACAGGGATGCTGGAGCTCTCAATGAGTGTAGACAGAAGAAAGCAGAATTGTTTGGCAATATCCTCCATCAACAGGGACTGCAGGTGACCCCCTGTGACTCAGGGTAGCCTGCAAGGAGTCTGAACACGAGGAATCAGTGTAAGGCAGATCTTGTGGGGAACTCATGGTGCCTTTTTACAGGATTTGGAAAGTGCTTTCATCATTTCAGCCTGCACTGAATGATTGCTTTTCTACCATTTATACCCTAAAATATTACTGTAATGATACCTTACACATATTAATAACCTTGTCTAGGATTTGATCTTTAATTGAGAATAGATTTTATATTTGCTATTTAATACAGGACCAAGCTTTCCTGCTTAAAGGAAAATGATTACTTACTCTTTATTTTATGCTAGCAGCTCTTCCAGGAGTCTGAGCTCTGTCATGTCATGCACTATTAGATGGTTCTTTGTGTTCAAAACATTGAGAAAAATGTTGGGTAGAATTTGTGGCTAGAAAAAAGACACATGGAATTTGACTGTTTATTAAAAAAGAATTTTTTTAATACATGAATCATTTCTGGAAGCCTGGCCAGCATTGTCACTGCCAGTCCAGTCCAACCTTTTCCTTCTCCTGTTCTCAGAAGAGAAGAATGATCTCTCTGAGGTGCCAAAGGTGATGCAAGAGGGATCCTGAGGGATGCAAACTCATTTGTGAAGAAATGTTGGTGATGGTGTTAACATGGCCACTGTTCATGTGTTGCTATTTCAGGGTGATATTGTATTCCTTTTCCTCTCCTTTCTTGTTCATATATTTTCATTTGTTATCATGCTCTCAGCAATGCATTAAAAAAAAAAATCATTCTATAACTCAGAAGCAAAATTTAAACTTTACCATATCAAGAGTAAGTGTCAGATGAGATGGTTGAGCTCGGAATCTCTCATGCCCAAAGACAAATTCTTATTTCAGATCCTGCCAGGGAAGCAGATCTTTCATGTGAAAGATCATTTTAATTCAATACATGCACTTTATAAGAATTGATTTTAATTTCACATATAAGAATATCATTCACTGATGCCAATGTGCTAAGCTGTGGGGACAGTTTTTGTGGAAACTAAGTTGTAGTTGATTTTTTTTTTTTACTTCCAAAGGAGCACATTTTCTTATTTCATGGATGGAAAGATGAGCCATTCTATTCCATCTTTTAACTAAAAATTCCAAAGGTGCATCTATGGGTACTTACCAGTGCCTGTCTGGGAGAATAACAGGAGAAATGGATCTGGATTGTGTGCAGAGCTTCCTCTAACCTACGAAAGGAAAGTGTACATTCCTCAAAAATTCCATAAACACAGGAAAAAATCATGCTTTGTATCATTCTTGAGTCTGACTCAAGAAAGCTGAGGTAAGGAATAATACCCTTAAGAGGTAATTTGTCTTAAATAACAAAGTAAAATGAGCCTTGCCAGTTGAGAGACTCCTGTTTGAGATCTGGAGACAGCAACAGGCAAAGGCAAAGCCTGGGGAGGGATGAAGGTGGGAATGGGACATTTGAACCCAACAATTGGAGAAATTCTTTCTCCAGAAGAGCCAGAACCTGATACTGCTTCCAAGAGGAATGAGCCTGTCTGTCAGTGAGCTCCAAACAATAAAGGAAGGAGCTCTTCTCCCTCACAGCTACCCTCCAGTGAAAAACAGACAAACAAACANAAAAAAAAAAAAAAAAAAGAGCAAAAAAAACCACCAAAAAACCCCCCAACACATTAAATCCTGGGAGTCCCTGACATTTCCAGGAGAGTTTACTGGAAGTGTTGCAACAAACAAGCAAAGACCATTTCTGCAGATTCCCACATGCCCTTGTGTCTTTGGAATTGCTGCTGTGAAACATTGCTATGCCACATTTTTAACAATTTAGGCTAAACCCTTCTCACTCAAATGTGAATTTGATCTGTATTTAGAGTGCTACCTCTTCCTTAAAGTTATTGTTACTACTGAAGTTACCTTTATGGCAGTTTTGCACATTTTTGTCCAATAGCTTTTACATTGAAATACAGGGTTTTCCCCTAAGCCTGTGCATTAATAAAAAGATTATTTTAATTAGTGCAGGGTCAATTTAGCTTAATGTTTCTTCACTTAATATCTCTGCTAATAGTTACTGGGGGAAGAGTGAAGAAAATGATGGAACAATAGGAAATAGAGAAAATTGGTTAATTATGAGCTGAGGCTTATGCTCTCTAGTTCTTCCCCTCAGCAGAGGGGTTTTTCCAGCTTTTCCATGCTCCTGTTCTCTGGGTGATTTCAGGTCCTGACTGAGTGGGCAGCAATTCCACAGGGCCATTAGAGAGAGCAGCCTCCCCTTCAGCTGGGCATTTCAACCTGCCTCTCGTCCCTCTAATTTTAAAGAAACTTTTAGGACCTTGTGCCTGGCAGATTGACAGATAACGCCTGTTTTTCCAGAGATATCAGGCAGAGAGTTTGAGGGAAACCTCACTGAAAATTCACCAATGCATTTCTTATATTCTAAGGATACTTTTTTGGCCCAACTGGTCATGAATTCATTTGGTGAGAGCAATAAAAGGGAAGAATGATTTTCGTGCATCTTCAATAACAAAAACCATCATATCTGGTTGTGGAATTTTAGTCTCTTGGTTTTGTGCTGTTGATATAATTTGGATACCAACACAACCTCTGTCCAGAAGGAACTTCCAGGACCTTCCATGGTGCTTAGAGTGTGAAAAGCTGCTAGGCCCTAGTGAAGTGTGGAGGGATGCTCCAAGCCCTAACTTGGATGCTTGGAGTTTGATTGAAATGATGGAAAACTGTTCTGAGATTGGGAATTTTGTCCCACAGACGGTGCTGATAAAATTGACATTGTGAACCTGAAATTCCTCCAGACTTCCTCTGAGATCCTGAATAAATGCAGGCCATTTATTCACCCTCACAAGCTCCAGCTGATGGGTTTGGGTGTTGCTTGTAGGTAGTTTCTCTCTACTGCTTTATCTCAGTTAAGGAAATTGTTCCTTCACAACCCACAAAGCTTTTTGTGTTAGAGTTAGTGCTCTTCCTACCTCTTACCAGTGTGTTTTCAGAAGATTTCTTGGCATGCTCCCAATCTTTCTCCCCTTCTGCAGCATTTCTGTTCTAGCATTTGTTTTTTCCTGCTGCCTGAGCAGTGTGCAGACAGTTTTGCTCCCAGCATTGCCCTGCTGAAGTCCTCTGGTTTGTCACAGGAGGTTGGAGCCAGGGATGCTGCAGTGTCCATCTGATCCCTTTAAATCCCTCCCACCAAACACACAGCCCTTCCTAATATAATCCTTGTTAATGCTGAATTCTTGAAAAAATTGCATTTCTTTGAGCCTTTCTGAGCCACATTTTGGTTCAGCTCAGTTCAGGCTTCTCCCAGCCCAGGCCTCTGATTAGCAGTCATGGAATTCTGAATCATCAGCTCAATCATCCTAAGGATGTCTGAATTTTTCTTTGACACTAAGGGGAATTCTGAATTTTTAGATTTGCCAGCTCTTAGGTGCCATGTGCCAAGGCAGTCAGTCAAGACAGCTCGTGACATTGCACCTCAGGAATTTTAAACTCTGGATTCTTTGCCAGGTGAATGATTGGGTACAGGTAACAATTTATGGAGACACTCAGCATTCAGCAGAAGGGTCTGAAGACACAGGGGGCTGTTTTCATGTTGTGAGTAAACCTTTGCTATGTTAATTTGATACACACAAGTGACAAAATTGTGAGCTACCTTCTCCCCATGGGACAGGATGATAATACAGAATTCTGTCAGAACAAGGCTTGTGTAAATGAGGTCATTTAAACTTCAAGGGTGCTCAGGCATTTTGATATGAGTTTTCACACTACATCGAGTGAAACCTAACTTTTTTTGTTGTTTTTTTTAAATACTGGAAGCAAGTTCAGTACTAATTCCAGTTGGTACTAAACACCAAGAGTAGCTGAAATTTTGGACTGCAGATGAAAAGTCACACTGGAGGAGGAAAAAAGTTTTATCACAGAGCACATCTTTTCTGGAAGGATTTGATGTTTTTTGTCAAACTGCAATATAAATATAGTACCAATGACTGCAAATGTGGGTCTTTCTAATGTTTTTCCTCCAAGTTTTACTCCAGAATCTACATACTTAGATCTTATCTTAAAAGATGTGATTTCTTTTATTAGCTTATGATTACATTAAATAGCATTTAGTCCAACAGCAAGTAAAAGCAAGCTTAGAAACCAGCACAAAGTCTACTAGGCCAGAAATATTCAATACTTTTCTAAGCATAAAATTATGAGATTTCACTCTGAAATCAGGTAGGGACATTTTTTATAATTTTGCCTTTTAGAATGCTCTCTGTAAACTAATAAGGATGTAATATTTTCTTCCCTGTTTTTTCATTTTGGGGTTTTTTTTGGGGGGGAGTGGGGCATGTCTGTTGACTCATTACCTGAGGCTCTACTAAAAAAATCCCAAGCAGTTAATATTTCTGTCAGATGCCTTTTGTACAGCTCTGACTGTAATCAGAGAATCCATTCTGCCAGAACAGGTAACCTGCAGCAAACAGGCTATGACAGCTTGATTAGTGATTAAAGATAAAAAAGGGGACAGGAAGGTGATGATGATAATGAAGGTTAGTTTACTATTGTCAGTGTCCTTCACAGATCTGTGACAAAACAGGTTTAACACTCAAATAATAGGAAAATGCAGTGGAAAGCTTTGTTGCAATTCACATTAGTGTGATATGATTTGATCCTACAGCTGCACTCACAAAACACCTGAGCCATGACACTGATGATTGCATTCCCTGCCTGTTGATGTTAATGTGTGTATTAATGAATCTCCTTTCCCTCTGATCACTGCTCTGAGAGGAATAAAGGAAAGATAGCATGTTTTCAGGTCTGAGATCATTTGAAAAGAGTGAAATTGCATACAAAATCTGTTAATGGATTTATATTTTTGTACCAGCCATATGTCTCAGCATCTAACACAAATGCCCTTGTGTATTTTGTAATAAGACCGTATTTAAAAGGAAGACTTACATATAAAAATGTGTTAAAGCAACCCTGCTTTTTTTTTCTACCATCCATATGTCTTGGCAGCAAACATCTGTAGCCTTTGACATTTATATTGTATATTTCGTGTTTAGAATTTCTACTTCTTGGAGCTCAGATATGAACCTGTCCTTAATCACTGGGGAA
>VWYP01010579.1:0-23357 GCA_013400435.1 Pycnonotus jocosus
TTTTTTTTAGAATTTTGTTCTGAGTTCAATTTTTGTGCTAGAAATGATCCTGCTTTGTTGCTTGACATTTTGACAATAAGTAGATAGTACTAGATCCCTCTCTTATGTTTCTATTCTGTTGCCTTTTATTTTCCTACTTCTCCTTTCACTTTTTATTTGCTGACAGCTGTTCAAGATCTATAGTTAGGATCTAACCTGTTTTACTTCTTTCATATATTATTTTTCCTTTACATAAAGGAGACTGCCAAACATTATATTTCTTAGAAAATAAGGGATAGGTCTTTGACACACTTACAGGGTCAGAACAGAATAAATCCTGCAGGCCTTATTCTGATACAAAAGTAGTTATATGTTCAGAAAAGCCAAAATTGCATGTTATGAAACTTGCTTTATTGAGCTGAAATTTAATATGAAATCCCATGGAAGAAAATCTGAAAGAACTAGCATTTACAAGACCATTCCTCATACTGCATTTATCATGGCAATTTCTGCGCTACTGAAGAACTGAAAGGTTTTCTTTCTTCATGACCATACCAGTTTTCAATGGGGTACCACCCCAGAACATAGCCTTGTTTTTCTCAAAAAACCTCATTTTCTCAATGCTTCCATAATGTCTTTTCAAATAGGCTTAAAATTTTAGGGTTGCTTGTTTGTTTGTTTTTTGTTTGTTTGTTTTTTTGCTTTTAAGCACTGGACTTTTTTTGTAGGATGAGTTTGTATCCATCTTTTTTATTTTGTTCAAGAATTATGTGTGCATTCATATATTCTGTTTAATTCCAGACTAATTTGCCCCATTTTGCTCTGGCTGCAAGACCATGCAGAGTTGTCTGTTGCCCCATTGGGAGGTAAAAATGGGAGAACAGCATTCTGAGATAAGAAAACAAGAGGCTGACCAAAGAGAACATTCTCAGAACAGGAGGAAAGTACCTGAGTCACAGATATCTGTGTGTGCCTGAGTGTGCACACACATGTGCACGTACTTATTTGTGGTAATTTGGGGATATTTTCAAAAGAAACACTTTCATTAAACCCCACAGACTGGGTTTAGTGCAAGCTGTGCTGTCACTGAAGTTATAATAGCAATTAACAGGAAGGACTGAATAGACAACTGGCTTGTGGGGTGAATTTTCACTGACAGCATCACAGTGTTGATGAGGCTCAAGGCACTTCTGGATTTTTTGTAGTTAAAACCCTTGCTCCAAGCAGGGTCAGCTAGAGCAGGTTGCTCAGGACTTTATTCAACTGAGACTTAAATACCTCAAAGGATGGAAAGTCCACAAGATACCCGGGCAGCCTCCTCCACTGTTCAGATTTATCTGTTGGTTTTCAGAAATATTTATTAATACCTTATTAATAGGATAGTGGGGACTTTCTAAGGACATATGAATTTGGCCATTCTACTTACAAACCAGTTTTAAGTGGCATATTTCAAAAGAAGTAAAAGCCTTCTGCCATTCTATGAACTTGGGGTTGAGATACAAAAGAAATGCAAACGTTTCACGGAAGCAGAATGGTTGGATTTTGCACTGTCAGGATTAGTCTGCCTGTGTTGATAAGACCTTGTAGAATTACAAATGTCTGCTCAACTTTTCAAGAAATCTACTATGAAATTTCATATACAATAGTTGTCTTCAGAGAACTCATTTCAGCACTGAGAAGCTGCATAGATGTAGACTTAGAGTCTGTATGCTCCTCTTCTTAGCCTTATTGAATTAAAGTCTAGTACACTTAGAAGAGTAATAAAGACACTCACTCATGTAAAAAAGTATTGCCTTGGGATTTATGTATGTATTTCAGCACTTGTTGAATCAAGTGTATGTCTCATTATTCCGGTTTTGTAAGGCAGGAGAGTATCTGTCTAACTCATGCTATTTAATTTCTTCAGAAAAGTTGTAATATGGAAGAACAGTCTGTTGCTCTCTTAGGTACCAGCCCTGATTTTCTTTGCAATCTCTTCTATACCACTTCCATGGCCTGGTAAGAAAATCTAACAAAATCACTGCTGTCTTGTTGAAGCTAGGTAAAGATTGTAGCAGTAAGAACTCTCAAGATTTCACTTTTGCTTTCTCAAATGATGCTGTTCTTTTACCTATGTAAAGTCTAAAAGCATTTAAAGCAGAAATATAGTTTTTATATATTTTATTATCTTTTAAGAAAACTATTACAAGATTTAGATGCAAACTTATGGAACATTTATGTGAAGAGGAATTCCATATTTACTGTCAACAATTTGATATTTCATAATTTTAAACTCTAAATAAGGTATTGAAGAACAGTCTTGAATGTATTCTCTGTTGTCAGAGGAGCTTATCTTTGTAATCAGCTCCTAAACATACTTTAGAGTCTGGAGGGTGCATGAAGGTTTTGTTTTCTTTGGTGACTATTTTTAAAGTAGCTGCATCATTTGTGTAAATGTTTATAGGTCTGTTTCCCAAGAACCTTCTTGCTGTCCTGACATTTCTCTATTATTAAATGTTTCAGGAGAAGGTTGGATGTCATTGCAGTTATGTTATGTTTTTTTTTGATTGTCTTTAAATTACACTAGATACCTACTCTATTTGTATTTTTAACTTTAGACGAGGAATGATCTTTATTTTGTCCTCTGAAAATCATTGAAGTATATTTCTCAGTGACTTCAACTTTAATATCTCTTACCACTTCTAGCAGCCTTTTTTATTTTGAGAGTGAAAATTAGAGATTGTTTTCATTTTCTGAGTGTCCTTTATTGTTGTAATATATTGCTTGTCTTTGCCCTCATCCTTCAGTAGTTCAGTTTTGCAGAGCGCGCTGTTAAGACATGAGAGACACACTTAAAAATCTTTACAAAAATTTCTCACAGCTGTGAAAAAACTGCAATTTGTTTTTTAATTCAGGTGTCAAATATGTCATTTTTTGTCTCCACAGTACTTGTCTGAAATCAGGCACTGCTGGAACCATTTTTTTCCTTATGAGAATTTCTGCTTCTTCCTGTTTTTTTTCTGATCCAAGTATCAGGGTCATTAATATATAAAAAAATTCAAATTTCAGCTGTTGTAAAATCCTGGGTTTAACATCCTACTGGTTTAGATGGTTATTTTACCAGATCCTTAGAGCAGGAAGTCAGGGCCAGGAACAAATGGAGCTCCTAGAGAAATACATGGAACATTAAACATTTCTTAATAGAAGAGTCAAAATCTTATGTTTTGCCTTCATTCTTATAATTATCATTGCAATATTTCCTATGCGTGCTTTTCCTGCTGAGTAATCCTAAATTCTGATGTGTTTGCAAAGTAAAGTATTTTTTATTTGTTTTTTTCCATTTTGTGAAAGTTAAACCTCAAGTCTTGTTCTGCAGCCACTTTGTTCAGCTCTTGCTTCAATGATTCTTTTATTTTTATTCTAGTTGCAAAGACATCAATACCTTTTACTTTAAAAACTTCTGATATTAAACAATAAAATAAAATGCTTAAATTACAATTCCCCCCCTCATGTTCCGAGGTAATAGATGCATGAAATTTTAAAACTATAGAAAAACTATAAAAACAAGTGTATTTTAGATGTAGTATAAGACTGTATGAGAATAGACATACTTTTTTTTCCATTTCTTCCAGAAGGCATGCAGATTCTCAAAAAAAAAGTTCAAATGTTGGCAAATATAAAAGAAAGAGTGTTAGCCAAACTAAGTTTGGACGCATTGTACTTTGACTATTAGGTCCATACTTTTGACTTCTGAAATTTAAAAATTGTAATGGATGTGTTATCATTTTTCAAAATTAATTTGAACAAACATGATAAAATAGTATCTCACTTTATTTTCATGAACTATATGTATTCATATTATATACACCAGGGAATTCAACAATGAATTGAGTAATCTAGCCACTGGGAAATCATTCACTTGGGAAATGTGAACACTGAGTATTTGTCTTGACTGAGACAAGATAAGCTCTGAGTGTCCTAAAAATTATTGCTTGCATCATATATTCTGGACTTCTGTTGTTCGTGTATTTATATGTGTTTCATTACATTCATGTAATATTTAAAATGTGAATTTGAATTGTATTTAAATTTACAAGTTTTATTCTGGCTTTTGCTTTGATGTAAGATTAATTCATGGAAGTGTGTCAGGTTGAATTTTTGCATTTTCAGTAAGGCTGATGTAAAAATTTGCAAACATTCTCAATGGCTGAAAGAATAGCATTGCAAACTGCCTAGAAATCTGAAGATTACACTGATTTGTTGGGTATTTTTCCAGTGTGACATTTCATAAGCAAGTTGATGAAGATACATGAAAAGCTATTTGAAACTTCTGATGATATTAAGGAATAGACAATTATGCCACATAAAGTATTACTTATTTGAAATTAATATACCCTTGGAAACAGTAATAATTTTCAAGCTGCCTTTAGGAAATCAATACTTCTGAAGATCTGAATAATTAAGAAGTCTCTGTGATTCCTGTGTTGCATGACCCCTTGTCTGGTGTCTGGATCTAGTTAATGTAGTAACTGATTTCTAGTAGGCATCACCAGATTTGGCAAACGCATCCTTTCGCTCTCACTGTAATCATAATTTTTTTTTCCATCTGAGAGCACTGTTTGTCCAAGCATTTTTTTTACTTGGAAAGAGTAATAATGGGCAAGTGGGAGAGTGTTTTTTAAAGGAAACCTGGGTTTGGAAAAACCCCATATTTCAATAGAGTAGAAAGGAAATGCCGGTGTTTGTTACGATAAATCCTTCAGTATTGCATAAATTAATGATGGACTATTTCTTCGATGTAGCAAATGTTAGAGCATTATTTATTATTCTAAAAGACCAGAAAACTATTAATCTTTTTCTAAATATGTTCACTTTTAAAGAAAGATGCCTTTAGAAGTTCACATTTTGTGCTGGATTTTTTTGTTAAAACAAAACCCTGAAAGGATAGTTATGTGAATTTCTAGCACCTTTGTTGGCAACATAAAAGTTTCAGTGAATGTTCCTGAGGAGTTTTAGAAGATGACTGCTGGACTATTAGTGTCATTTGTTAAAAAAAACCTCAACAAAATTTTCATGTTTCCTTCAGATAGATTTTATGGTTTATTGTTAAATAAAGCTATTTTTATTTTCAGATAACCCCAGATGTGGCTTGTGGAAATGCCAGTTCCAATACTTCTGCTGGAGGCCGACTTATCTCCTTTGAAGTTCCACAGAATACATCAATAAAGTGAGAATATTCTTATTTGTGATGAAATAAAAAAGCTCTTTTCATTTGACTGGGTATTTTAGACAACAGTTTTTCAGATAGTCAAATTTATCAAATGACTAAAAGGCTATGAGAGAATTCAGACAGACTTCAAGCATGTAACAGAGCCATGACAGCTCTTTCCTTGGCATAATTTCTTCCACATATTTAATGTTTTAGAAGATGTAAACATGTAAGCTGTCTTTGGGTTATCATAATGCTTTAGAAATTAGGGCAGATATGTTGAAGATGTCAATTTGGAGAAGATATGACATTTTCTTTCTACTTTGTGCAGTGAACACTTTTTCCCCGTTTAATCTCAAGATGAACTCACTGATAGAAATTGTTATTGTTGACTATATAAGTGCATGTATATTGTGCATTTGTATTTGATTTCTGGGTTATTGCTTTGGGTGTCATCATTAGCTGTGAAATCTTTATGTGTCCTGAAAAATATGTTTCTCAAAAAAATGGAATTCATTCTGTTATTCATTATTCAAAATCATGCTTTTTGGATCAAATAGTTGTTTTGCTACATTTAATTAACAGAACCTGACTTCTTAGAAAGATCTGATTCTGTCAGCTTGGATGAGGCATTTTCTTATTTGAAATTTTATTTAAAAAAAAAATCTGCCAACGTAGTTCTCTGGCTCACAGTTTTGCTGCAATTTTAGACTTACATTTCCCCAAAATAGCCTACTTTTCTCATACTGTCATCTTATCTTTCAGAATCCCATGTTTCTGTTAGAAAAGGCCATGCTCACAGGAAAAAACAAAGTGATGCAAGCAGACAAGCTGCAGACAGTTTGGAGCAGTAACTGTTAAACGTGGGGGCCGTCCCACCCTTCCCACAGGCTTTGAATTGTGCTCATTCATGAGCCTGAAGCCTAAGCCAGGAAGAGATCTGGGAGTGTGGATGCCCTGGCTGGCTGGAATCTGAAAGCAAACAAGTGTCTTTTCTTGGAATCAGGAAAAAGCCTGCATTTGTGGATTCTAAAGTTCTATTTAAGAGCCTTGGTGGAGAAACCCCGTTTTAAAGGAGGTTGCAGAGTACACAGTCAGTTTTGATAATTTACATATTTAGTAGTGTTTTATACTTGGGTAGATTAGGGCAAGATCAATTTTTACTTAATTTCATTTACTATCTTAAAGGCCCAAGCAACTTACCTGATTCAATGGCTATCTGGAAAAGGAAAATGATTTCATTTTAATAAGTTGATTTTTGTTTTGATTGTCATATGAGGCCTAAACTGTGAAACTAGTTGCTATCCTATTCTCAAAGTGAGACAGTCAGCTTTAGGGATAGCAATTGGGGTTGTTCTCAAAGAGGGTGCAAATACTGTAAATTATTTGCTTCTTTTGGTGCCTAGTTGCAACATTTTTTCAACTTCTGTCACACATAATTACAAAACTTTGCTTTTCTTGTTTTTAAATCAAATAAAAACTGATTAGGGATAAACTGCCTTGTGTTTTTAGCAGGATTGAAACAATTTCAGTACAAAAATTGTGGAACAGAGCTTCATCTCTAGGTATTTGGAGGTCTGTTTTCAGCAAGAGAGAATGATCAGTTTTTAGCAGTTGGATGCAGTTTTGTTTGCATTTTTGGAGGATGGTTCAAACTCACAGGAATTTCCTTCAGAGGAAATTAATGCAAATACTTGGGACCTTACCAGAAATATGACAGATTTTTATTGTGTCTGTATGGAGGTGAGTAGGGGAAAAAAGTGCCCTGGGAGTACAAAGACTGGCATAATGTAGCTCCCTAGTGGAGCTGTCAGTGTGGATGCAGCAGTAGATTTTATATGCAATCTGTCAATATTCAGGAAGGCACCATGGGCTCAGTGACCTTGGGAGCATTCTGTGACTCATTTGATTTACAAGAATAAACTGTCCTGAGTCTTCGATCTGTGTGTGTCAAACAAATGAGGGTTTCTACCAGGATCTGTCTCCTGGTATTGAGTGAGCATTGAATGTTCCTCAGTAAACAACAGGGCTGGATGTACCTTGGCTGCACAAAATGATGGCCCTGTAGGATGGAGGTACTACTCAAAAAGAAATAAATACAAAGACTGAATAAGGATCCTTCATAAGGATATTCTTTACTATTATGTGGTGTTTATCTAAAACTTTCCTTGGGCATTAAGATGGTGACCTTCAAGCATGGGAAATGGACTCTGTATGATTTAATCTGCTATTACACAAACTATTATGCAAATCTTACAACTGAAGCATTTTTAAGTTTTGTGGACATGCTAAAAACATTCAGGATTTTTCCTAATTCCACACTTGCTAGATTTAAGTTTCCCATCTTTATTAAGGTTCAGTTCTACAGTGATGTACTTCCTAATTACACTGATTTCCCTCAGAGCAAATATTCTCATAATTTCTTTCCTTAGAATAAGGCAAGATGCTACTGCTTCTCTCATCCTGCTATGGAAGGTCACAAGCACAGGATTTAAACAGTGTTCACTTATTGATGGCAGAAGTGTCACTCTTCTCCAGGCACTGGGTGGACTTGTGCTTTCTGAAGAAATGCTTGCATTAGGAAACAACTACTTTATTGGTGAGTAACATGCTGACTTTCTGTCCATCACCTCTAGGTCACAGCTGATGGTTTACTCAGCATTTAGAGGAACAAACGACTAATTCCTTTAAGTGTTGAAAGATCCTGATGGGATACTGGGACCATGTTTCAGACATTGGTTCATTCAAACCAGGCAAGAGCTACACTAAATTCTTACACAGCTGGTGCCATTCCCTTTAAAATCTGGGGGTCATTTTTGTCTGATACTTTGAGATGATGCAAGTTGTTTTATATGTTCTATTTTAATAAGCCTTTGGCAAATGCTGCAGTACATAATTGAATGCTTGAGGTGTTTCTTTGTTAGGTATTTTGTCATGGGATGCTATGTGAAGAAGCTTAAGCATGTAGACAGGAAAATTGAAAAATGTATTACAAGATCAGATTTCCTATTATATTTTAACAGTGTTTAATTGCACTACTTTTTTTATCTTCTAGTGTTGTCTCTGTGAATATGGAATCTTAGAAATATACTATTTGTTTCACTCAGCAATTAAATGTTAAGCATCTTTGTGGAAGGAGTATAATGAAAAGAGCCTGATATATTATTTTTAAGGGTGTGGAAATAACACAGATTTAATGCTATATTTATGCATAGACACAATAGACTTAATTAAATTGAGATTTCTGGGCAGATGTTTTATTATACCAATGACATGGAACCAAAGTCAAACAATAACAGCACTTATTGTTATCTGCTTGAAATGCTGTACATTTTTAAAGGAACTATAAGCTTCCACAATTGTTATTTGAAAACTTACCATGCTAATAAATGTAAAATTAAGTACATTCTGATGTAGAAACACTGGGAAAAATTCCAAGAGTGGAGCGAATACAGAAAATCCCCAAATGCAGAAGTAGTGCCTTGCTCTCCTTTTTCAGCAATCACCTTCCCAAGATACTGCTCAAAGGTTGTTAGTTGGATAATTTAATTCTTATCATCAGTGGTTTCGTTCAGTGGTGTTTATTTCTTTCAAATAATTTTCCACTTTCTTTCTTTTAATATTATTATTCCTTCTAAGATATTTAGTTTTAGGCTTTTTTTCCCACTTTTAATCTTGTTTTGCATTTAATTTATCAGAGTTAAAGCCATCCTCTCATGTCTCTGGCATAAATTTATGCATTTGCTTTTTGGTAGTTAATGTATGATAAAAATATCCTGAAGACAGGATAATTGGTAGCTTTCATGCAGTGGTGAAAATGCCTAAAGGCACAGCTTGGTCTGAGCTCTGAAGCAGAGGGCCCAAGTTGCTGCTCTGTGAAGGCTCCATGTGCCATGCAGCACAGGTTATTAATTTAGATAACTAAATACATATTAAGATATATATTGTGTTACTCTTTCATGGTTTGTCTTGTCTTACGCATCTCTATAGCTGAATTTTTGTCACTAGGATTCTTACTTTGAATTTTTTACTGTGTTCTGGATAACACGAGGTGAAAATGTACCTTTTCCTAGACAAATATAACACATTCATAGAAATGGTTTATTCCATGCAGTACAATATTCTGAGACCTCTTGCTTTACTTCCATCTGGTTTTTGATAATTTCTTTGGTCTTTCTTCTTAATGTCCTGATAGTGAAATTCATTGTAAAATTTTCCAGCTGCTGAAACTAAGGCATGAATTTTTTTTTTTAGTTTAAGAAAGAGCCTCTGAATTTCCTTCTCAGTTGTATGGAAATATTCTGCTTACTTCCCATCATCAGTTTTTGTCCAAAGAAGTGTAAGTCAGTCTTGGGTGTAAAACTTAAAAGGTAACTTAGATATTTGGTGTGAAAATGAATTTTATCTTCACTCAACTGAAATTCATAATTCTGCCAAGCCTTATAGAAAAATAATTCGATCTTTACTTCAGATTTGATCTAGATGTGTGGAAGAGGTCTGTCAATTTGACATGCCTTACAAGTTTTTTAATAATTTAGCTTTCCATAAGTCACTTGGATAAAGTTTTTCTTACAGACAAATTTCCATGATTCTTAATAGACAAGAAAAGTTTATTCTGACATACAATAAGTTAAAGTGGATGGTTTTATATAAAAACCCGATAATGTTGCCAGTGCTTTTATTGATGCTATTCAAGCTAGAATGATATGAAGAGGCCACAAAATGCTGTAGGCTTCTGAAAGCAGTCACACAGTAAGGCTGTGGACCATGTCAGTTCATACATTTACTTTATACGATTTCCTCCTCCTTCCTCCACTCTTTTTCTGTTTATCCAGATGTGATTTTAAAGGTTTCTTCTCTTAATTGGTGAATTTTGTATAAGGGCATTTTTTCAATCTTGTAAAAAAATTCTAATTAGAGCTGTAAAAGAAAAATGAGGAAGATCTGAGCGGGTTTTTTTGGTCTGAGTTTTTTTTTGTGTGTGTCTCTTTTTGATCTACATCCTTTTTGAGTCATTTCTCACCGTGTTCCTTCCAAGTTTTGTTACTCAGCAAAGTACTATAATTGCCTCTTGCAAATCTTTCTGAATAAGTTATTTATGTCAAAGATAAAACATTTAGGGAGATATTATTTGGTTTTTTGTTACCTTGTGGTGACACAAGTTTAAAGTTGTTTATACAAGATTGAAAAGGCTCAGAAGCCAGCAGTAATGTGCTGATTTGCTGATCATGTGGTTTGGGGCACAGTGTTCAGAGGTTGGGAAGAATGCTGTTCCTGAGATCTAAAAATAGAGCCTGTCAGCACAGAGCTGCTCACCCCAGAGACAGTACCTGCACTGTGTGAGGATGAAGGGGAGAGTGTAGCACAACTCACCCAAAAAGAGCACTCTGTGTTCTCTAATGGGCTTTAGAAAATGGCTGCTGCATCTGCAGACCATCTCTTGCAGTGCAGGGACAGAGTGATGGTGCTGTGATTATCCAGCAAGATTAAGTGGTTTAATTACAGCTTTTACCCGGCCGTGGCCAGCAGAAGACTGGCTTGGACATTCTGTAATGTATTCCTTCCATGCTTTGCTCAGAGGATTTTTAAAGAGTTTCTCTGTAAGATTTGCTACTACACATGTGCCAGTCTTCTAAAATAGTTTGTTATGTTTGATTAGGGTGTATGTACTTATTAGCCAGTGGGGAAGAAACCCCAATATGGTTCAGGCTTTGAAGTGAGAAAGTGAGTTGTGTGGATTAGGAGTAGGATGAATCCTATGGGCCATGCCAAGGTGCTGGTGGCTTTCAGTGCCAGGTTACTGCTAGACAGAGCTGGTCACCAGGTGCTTGGTCTGCAGGACAAACCAGGTGAGAGTTAGTCTCTGATCACCATTTGCAACAACGTTTCCCCTGAAACCAAGATTTAAATAAAAGGCATTTAATTGATGGCATTTCTGAACAGGAAATGCTTTTAATATCAATTCTGTGGAGTGCTATGGGTGGGCACCAAGACTGGCCAAAGAAACAGTGAGAAAGGGAAGCAGGAGGGATTTAATAGTGTCTTTAAATAAGAAATTAAAGTTAAGAGTTCAACATTAAAAACATTGTTGAAGTAAAAGGCAGGCTTTCCATTAATTAGACTTATAGATTCATACTCTTTCTCCCAATATTCTCTGAAATTAATGAATGATTCCTGCATAAACTATTTATGATATTTATAAAATGTCTCATCAGTATTTTTTTATTTCTGGATCTTCATATGTTCATGCTTGCAATAATGGTACTATACTAACATTTGAAAATGAGTTAACTGCAGACTTTACATTGTTAGAGTCACACACCTATACGGCATTGCAATATATCTTGAAAAATTGAAATCAGATGAAATACATTTTACAAGTCTGCAAAAGTGAGATAAGAATTCCCTGATGCACCGTCAGTTGGTGGAGGAGTCTTTCAGAAGTTCTCATGAATGCTAATGGGTTACAGCTAGGGATCTCTGGGGTGAGTTGAAAGTGCTGCTTGCTGTGTGTTTTGGGGGAAATCTAATCTACCCAGCATTGTGCACTTCACTCTTTCAGGGAATAATATACTGGATTTTGGAACGTGTATATATTTTTCTGTACAAAATTGTTGCAAACGCAGAAGATTTACTGAGTTGATTAAATAATAACTGACTTGAGAAAAAAGTGATGCATTAATATAAAAAAAATAAATAAAAAGTCCTTTAAAGGGCTTTGAAGGACATTCTTAGATTGTATGGCATCTCCCACAAAATTCCTTTCTGATTTGTTGCCTGCATCTTTTTTATCCAAGCGTGTTATCACGCTCTGATTGAGAATTGGAACATTAATTTCGAGAGCATAGGTTGCTGTCAAAATACTGAAAAAAACCAACACAATGTGGAATAAAAGCATTTAAATATTTCTTTTTGTTTTTTTAATGCTCACATTTTAGGAGTTTTACAGTGATTGTACACCATCTGCTTCTGTACGAGTCAATTAATTTACCCTGGCTCTAAATTAATATACCTGTTTACTAAGGCAACAATTCTGTGCTTCAGGTGCATCCAAAAGTACACCTGTGGCTGGTACACTTGCAGTCAGGCAGGTCTAATTTCACAGAGTTTCCAGTGTGCTTGGAAAACTGCTGTATATACACACCTGTGTGGCTGTACAGATAGCAGGTCATATTTAACAGTCCAGTTAACAGCTAGGACACAAAATAACCATAACCAGCTTCTTTTTAATGAATTTGGAGATTGAGTAATAATTCAGGGAATCACAGAATATGCTGAGTTGGAAGGGACCCATCAGGATCATCCAGCTCCTGGCCCTGCACAAGGCACCCCAAGGATCCCACCCTGTGCCTGAGAGTGTTGCCCAAACACTCCTTGAGCTCTGTCAGCCTTGGTGCTGTGACCGCTGCCCTGGGGAGCCTGTTCCATGCACAAACACCCTCTGGAGGATAAATATTTTCCTAATATCTGACCTAAACCTCCCCTGACACATCTTCATACCATTTTCCTTTTCATACCAATACAAAACTGCATGTCATATGATTATTACGTGATTTTTAGTTTTAAGCAGTGTTTACTTGGAGGGTTTGTGCATTATGTAGAAGGTGGAGCTGGCAGTGCTGACTCTGTGTGCATGGAACCTATTTCCTTTCTCCTAACAACATTAAAAAATGAAATTATTTTTTCAGGTCTTTATCATGGATGTTAGGGTATTATTTGTGTTGAAAAAAGATCTTCTTCTTATCAGCTTTCATGATAAAATTTTGGAAGAATTGCTTTTCTGCCTCGGTGTGCCCAGAGCTGAAGCAATAATGGTGGGAGCTCTTTCAGAAAAATTGTGAAACAAATAGTTGGACATTAATATTTTGCCTCCATTTCCTCATAGGTAATATAATAAAAAAGTTTGCATATAATTGTAAAAAAATGCTTATAAATAGCTTGAAACTACTTGCTTTTAGACTTTGGCTTTATTTAGCACTTCCACTGTGCTGCTTAAGCAGCTGCTTAAAAGGAAATGTTCTGCTTAAAAGCAGCTTTCATGAGATATTGCTACACTAGCTTTTTAGCTTATTGTCTGCTTATAAAATCAAAGGAAGACATTTATAAGCAAAATTGCTATTTCTCAGATAAGACCTTGCAGATAATAAGGTAGAAAGTTTAACATTTAATATGAATTAATATTTTTATCTGAACAGAAAATAAATCCTCCAGCACAACCTTTAAATTATAATGCTTATTTTCATCACAGCAAACAAAAACTGATGTAGACTTGTCAGTTGACATTACTTGGCATGTCATCTGGTTTTCTCCAAGATGCCCAGCCTTTTAGTTCAATACAATATAATTAGCTGCTTCAAACTATAATTATCAAGTATTTCAAAAGTATTTCCTTAAATAAAATTGCTATCTGTACAAACTCACTTGAAAATAGGTGCTCTGGCATCTTTGTGGTGAGATGAAGAGCAGTGATGCCATTCAAATGCCAACACCTCTAAGGCAGCTTGCTTGAATTCCATGAAAATTTTTGATGTTTGGCTTAAAAAGGAAAATTAATGCTTGGCTTCTGAAGCACAAGATATCTGCTGCTTTTTAATAAGCGTGGGAGCCATATGGTTCTATGTTAGGAAGGATAATATTTTCCAATCCAAAATGCTGTCCTGCCTTTCAAATGCAAGAAAGTATTTTCTTTTCTAACTCTGCCCTGAGCTGTTATGTACTCTTTTGTTGTTCTTTGATTATTCAAGGAGTCTCCCTGCAAGATCTCATCATGCATTAAGGAGTGGTCACGACCAGTACTAGTGCAGCTATATTGAATAGGCAAAATGAAACAGTGTAAAAAGTACTACCTGAAAAAAAAATAATAGAGAGAGATATTTTGAAACAAGTTGGTCTTTTCTAACTCTTTATCTGGCAATAGGATTTCAGATTAGGAGGCAAATTGTAGCTGGGGCTTTGAGATGTTGTGTTTTGTGTTGTTACAGGCCTCTAAAAT
Source organism: Pycnonotus jocosus (assembly GCA_013400435.1). NCBI lineage: Eukaryota > Metazoa > Chordata > Aves > Passeriformes > Pycnonotidae > Pycnonotus > Pycnonotus jocosus. Next base: position 14,160 of record VWYP01010579.1, read on the forward strand.
GTGCACACATTTCTGTCTAAAGAAAGCAGTTTACTGCATCTTGAAATTGTTTTCACTTAAGCAGAAAATTAAATAGGACAATTTTATTTCATAATAGGAGATGTGTGAATTGAATTCACATGTGTTCAAGTTACTCTAGCTTTAACTAGTTGCCATGCGTCAGCTGAGTATCTGTGAGCTCCCAGTCCATAGCATATTGCAGTCATTTGTCTCAACCCTCTTTCACTCTGGACCAAATGAAATCTCTGTGCCCTGCACTGCTGTGGTTGGAGTATTCAGGCCGTGCTTGTGCCCAGCTGATGTGCAGAACCTCTGTCCTCTGTGTGACTGTTCTGCTCCCTTTGTGCAAGGCAGCCTCACTGGGGGGAGTTGGTGACCACTGCTCCAGTTAGTGGAGTTCTCATTTCTGTGTGTGAAATTTGCCTGGAAGGGCCCTATTGTCCGCAGAGCTGAGCATTGTGCTCAGCTGAACATTTCCCTGGGGTTCTGGGCACAAGAGCTAACCTTGCAGAAAATGTCCTTTTTGTAAACAATAGCAGCAGCAGCGAAGTGAGAACAGCGAGAAAAGCGAAGTGAAGTGTTAATTTCAATGATTTCTTTTCAAAGATGGCTTTCTAAGGCAAAGAAATGAAGCATTCAGCTGAAATCCAGACCATTCTGAGGAATGCTGCTGGCCTATATAAGAAAGGGTATCTTTATAAATGTGATAAAATAAATATCCTGTCCTTTATGATAAAGTTGCATGTACCTCGTCTCACATATAAGTAGATGTAAACATCAGACTAGTTGTTATTTTAGTACATTGTATTATGTGTTAAGCTAGCATTTAAATAATTTTTACTCTTTAGAGTAATCTTTAATTAATCAATAAATTATTCAAAATTAATTTTAATTCACTGCTATTTCTAGCAAGTAACAATGGGAAATTATTTTTCTAGTCTGTCTTTGGAAGCTCATCTACTCAAATTTTTAATGTTCAGTGAAATACCTTTGGTTTGTTTCTTTAATTTTAAGATTCCTTCCTTCAAATATGACTCTGTGACCAACTCACAATCAAGATATTTATTTTAGGTTGATCACATGGTTGTTTGCATGGTAAGACCTTGGACAGACTGATCTGCAGAATACATTTACCAGTGCATAACTGGTACCTTGTGCAATGTACCAGTGTGAGACACATTTTTATAATGATTATAAAATGCTTTAAGGTCTTTAGCTAGTAGTGTAACCTGCTGTAACATGTATTTAAAAGTAGGGTAGTCACTAATAGAGCCTCAACCAGTCACTACAGATATATCCTAGCCAACCTCACCACTCCAGCTTCTGGACTTCAGCTGTGCCACTTGTATTCCACCACAATTAACTGCATTTCCAAAGTGTGGAACCAGGGATTCTGGTGGTCTACATGTGGGCCCAAATAGCTCTCTGCCAGCTTGGCAACTTGGCTGAAATGCTGACAAATGTATACTGGGAATTTGTGATACAGGAAATCTTTTAGAAGAATAGTCTTGTCACCCTTTGCTGGGCTTTCACCATTACTTTGAACTGTAAGCAGAGTCCTTGAAGCTGTGGGAGAAGGTCACACTTTAAGCTACTGCCACAGCTCCTTCATAAGCTGAATGCAAGCAGCTTTGTAAGAATAAGTGTACTCCTGCTAGCTGACTGTTTCACAATTCTGTCATGAGATTTGGTCCAGTCAAGCTATTAAGTTGGATAATTGTTTAAATAACAGTGAAATTTTAAAACTGACATTTGTTTTAGAGGAAATTTAGTGGAACATGGGACTTTACTATGCTAAGTGAATTCAAGTGGTTTGCTCAGTTCATAAATACATTTTCACCACTCTTGCAAAACTGGGCTCCAGCTTGGAAGGCAAGCTGTGTGCTGTTTCTTCCCAAAGTTTTGGTACTAAGTTTCTGACACCCACATTTTGCTTTTTCTTACACCAGTGTAACATTATAATTGTCAATCTGCCTCTGGTAGAACTGTAGTATTGTTACTGAGGATGTAACTTGAGCAGCAGCATTCTTACCTTTTAGTGGTTATGCCCGAGAAGAAAGTGTATGTTTGATTTTAGGAGCCCAGGCTGTCTTCATTGTTGGTAGCAAAGGAAGAAAGAGCACATCCATCTAAAAACTGACTGTGACTATCAATGCAATTTGGAGAAGACAATGAATGCAATGAGAAGGTTTTCCTCCCAGGAAAAATTCTTTAAATTGCTGTTTCATGTGAGCTTGTGAAAAATAAACTATTTGAAACAGTTCTTGAACTGATTCTCATTAGAATCTATATATACTTTCAAAAGCAGTGTCTGACCAAGGCTTCTGTGGATAAAGCACAATAAGCACACAGATCTATATAGAATTTGGGAGAGTTGTGCCACCTATAAATAGTGCTATTTGTGGACAAAATAGCAATTTTTCTCTTGCAGCTGTATTTCTGTATCCCCAGATGCTATGTTGCCTAGCAGCATCGTTAGAGAGCGATCTCAGATGTTCTGTACGGTGCTGATGGCACTGCTGTACTGCATCAAAGATTGCAATGGCATTGATTACCTGCTTCTCACTTCTCATTTTCTTATGTATGACAATCATTCTGAGGCAAACTAGGAAAGGATTGCTGGCCCATTTTTCATATTCTGTGGTATTGGTGTCATTATCCTGAGGGGATTGGTAAGCCCTAATGACCCTGAATATTAGTGTCATGGAAAGGGGGATAAATGTTTGTCCATTTGTAAATCAAAAGCAGGCATCTAGTACTTCAACATGTAAAGGTAAATTTTCAGAATTAAGTGCATCAACAGAACATCTTTTTACGTTTTTCACTTGTTAGGTCTCTAAAATGAGTTGAACATGACCTATGAACAAGAGAAAGATTGAGCTTGCTTAGATTTGCTAGATGGAAAATGATTTGACATTGTAATATGCAGTGCCATAACAGAGGGAAATTGGTTCATATAGTTAATTTCCAGCTTCATGCTTAGACCCAAAAAGGCACAGAATCATGGTGGTGATTAGTACAGACCTCTGCTTTCATTGTAATTTTTATGGTATTGAATGTTAGCTATTTCACGTGATACATGGACATGAAATAACCTTTGAATAAAATTTGGACATCAAACATTTTAGGAGGAAGAACTAGAACTCAGATTTTTTTTTTTTTCTGGTGGGTACTATAATAAAAATATAGTTCTCTTTCTTTCCTAGCTTCCTGTCCTTAAAGTCTTATGTTTGCAAAGTTCAATGGCCATAAAAAAAGAGGTTGAGCACATTGACCACTCTTGTTTAGCTTGCTGGATAATGTTTTCTCTCGTGGTGGGGGAGATGTGGTCAAACAGGAAATTCCTCTGACTCTTCTACACTTTAGGTTAATTCTATGACTTTCCATCATCTGTGGATGAACTATCAGATACACTTATGTAGCTTCTATCCTGGACTAGTAAGGTTTNTTCACGTGATACATGGACATGAAATAACCTTTGAATAAAATTTGGACATCAAACATTTTAGGAGGAAGAACTAGAACTCAGATTTTTTTTTTTTTCTGGTGGGTACTATAATAAAAATATAGTTGTCTTTCTTTCCTAGCTTCCTTTCCTTAAAATCTTATGTTTGCAAAGTTCAATGGCCATAAAAAAAAAAGAGGTTGAGCATATTGACTACTCTTGTTTAGCTTGCTGAATAATGTTTCCTCTTGTGGTGGGGGAGATGTGGTCAAACAGGAAATTCCTCTGACTCTTCACACTTTAGGTTAATTCTATGACTTTCCATCATCTGTGGATGAACTATCAGATACACTTATGTAGCTTCTATCCTGGACTAGTAAGGTTTATAAAGGATGTTCTGTATCCTCTGTTAACAGCAGTGTTTTTTCTAGAAGCTGAAATCTGATCTGGAAGTATCACAGCTTCACTATGTTACTGCATGAGAAGAGCTGAAGATGTGGTGCAGCCACACCAAGTGCTGCTCCTTTGATCCTGAAGGATTGATGGGATCTGTTTTTCTTCCATTTAACTGTATCTCAGTTTCCCATTTTCCAAATAATGAATAGTTGACTGTACTGTACATGGGGAATTGGGTGAAGAATTTACATCACCTTATTCTGGGGCCCTTTTTAGTTTTCCTACCATCTTGACTTACCAATGCCCTTGGTGCCAGGGCTGCTTACTGTGCAGGGGAGCTGTGAGCATTTAGTGTCTTTGAGAACTTCACTGCTTAGCAAAATGTTGAAGTTGACTACTGACCCCAAAAGCTTTTGGTGTGGGAATGTGTTGAGAGAAAAAAAGAGAACAGATGGAAACTGATAGACATCCCACTGCTGTCTCATTTCCTTGGGAAACCAGGCTAAAAGTAAGTTGAAAACTTGAGGATGGATACTTTGTTGTGAGTGCCCAATCCCCTTGGCAGTCATTCTCACTCTCCCAAGAAACCTTTAGGTGAACTCAAAGATCTACACTTCTGTGAACTGGAACTAAAAGGATAATCTACTCTTTCAACCAAAGGTGAATAGTTTTGGAATACATGTTTTCACTGTGTAGAATACAGAGAAATACATCTGAGCCAAATGCAAAAGGCGTTGGTGTGTGTCAGAGCATGTTGGGTGCAAACCAAGAGTTAGTGAATGATTTCTAGTGAAGAGTTTTGCCTTTTGCTAATGTTATGTGCAATAACCTTCTTGGTGGTCTGTTAGCTTCAGTCTCCCCTATTTTGACTGTCCATTGTGGACCAGCTTGGTGACCTCAGACTGCTGTGCTTAGAAGGAAGATATTGCTCAAAAATGAGGCTTGTGAGAGAAGCAAATCAGTTTGTGTAACCTAGAAAGCATACACCAATTAATGTTTGAGTACTGGTAATCAGAATGGCATGATGTGACCTTCTGAATGTATCTGGACATAATGATGACATCTGTCGTCTTTTAGTTTGACTTTATTCCTTATTTTTCATTCTTAACTTTCTTGATGTGGGTGAAACAGGAGCATCCATACTTTGTGCTCACAGACATACGTGTGTGGAACTGCCAGGGTGAAACGAGCTATAGTGTATTTTACCCTGCATTCTGCCAAGGAAATTGTGCAGGCACTTCCCAGACTATCAAATATGTGTGCAAAAAGCTTGGAAATGCCTCCTCTGCAATCTAAATGACTGCTCACATCCCATTATGATTTATTAGGCTTGAGAATGGTTTCCACAATATTACTGTAAATAACTCAGCCCTGAATTCTGCAACTAAAAATGCTTTGATATCATTATGTTTTAACTGGCTTTAGAACACCAGCAAGGTTGAACTGAACAAAATTACCTTTTGGTATAAACTGCTGTAATATTTTTCTCCAGACCTGAGATGAAAGTAGCTGTAAATATGGTTCCAAAATTATTCTCCCATCTAGAAGTTAAAAATAGAACTTAAAACTCACTCTAGTTCAGTTGCTGTTATGGGAATTGGGGAAGAAATTAATTGAAGTGCTATGACCTGACTTAAGCAGGGTGTTATATTTAGATGGTCAGACAAGCTTCTTTTAGCCTTAAAACATTGAGATCTCAGAAAGTTGTATGCAAATACCCATGTTTATATTTTTCTAGTATTTACAAATTAGGTGAGATAATTAGAAATTGCAGGAAAATGTGTGGCATTCCAGAGAGAATAATGATTTTTTCAGTGGTTTGCCTAAGGGCTTTTGATACCAAAATAGTAACAAGATTCAAAGTACAAAGAAGGTTGATTTAATATTTCTTTAGGGAACTGTCCTGAAGAATATGTAACAATCTGCTTCAGACAAGGAAATGTGAACCCAAAGACATTTTCTAAATACCACATTCTTCCAAGCATTCACATATAATTGCATGACTGCCAGTGACAATCACATTCAATTGTTAAAGAAAAATTCTGGCTGCATCTTTGAACAGATGGGTAAAAATGGGGTATGTATTGAGGCCAGAATAAATTGGCTTGCTTTGAAGAGGTCATCAGATTACAATAATCTTCACTAGCCAAAACAGGCCATTAGGCATTTGGAACTATACCCAATACATGTGTTGTTTTTTGGGTTTTTTTTTTTAAATCTGATCCTTTCGAATATTCAGCTAACTTGTAGAGGCTGTACTCAAGCCAATGATGTCTATGTAGGACATGAGATTTTCCTGTTTGAAGGTAGGGTTTAGAGATCATAGACGATTAATAGCTGAAAGAATGCAGCATTTTAAAAAGTAAAATCTAAAAATGAAGAACAAAGGATGCAAGTCTTCCACATGATTTTGTGTGGAATTAGTCATGCTTGACACTTCCTTATGCAAAATATAAGTAATGCTTAGCAGCTGTTCTGAAAGAGATTCCAGTTGAAGTTCTGTTTCATGAAATTTTATTTGTTCCTGTTCATTAAAAACATTTTGTTTTACTATTTCTTTTCTCTTGACTAAATGTTGTGCTATCTCCAGTCTATGATACGAGAAGCTGAACTGCATCTTTGAAGCTCCTTAGAGGTTTAGGCTCTAAATGGATTTTGCAATTTAAAGTGGAAAATCTAAGAAAAAACCTTCTATGTCATACACTGCATCTTTTATATTGTTCTTTTTAAAATTAAGGATATTTCTTTTAAAAAAACCCATCAATTTTTGTTTAAATTGTCTTAAATTCTCTCTGTATTTTCTAAAGAAAAGGAAAATCACAGAATGGTTCTGTGCCTCCAACATTCCACTCTGGTACTACAGTCTTTGACCCTTTGGAGTCTACCTACATGGAGGATAGTGAAGTCAAGGCTTGACAATTTTTGGAAGGATCTTCGGTGTTTTTTTGAGCATAAATTCTGCATATAGTATATACACTATACCAAACCCACATTGTCATGTCACTGCACATTTATTCTCCCCAAACAAAACAATTAATTGATGTCACACATGGAATGGCTGTGGTCCAGGAATCTAATCAGTGTGCTGGAACAAGTCAGTTCAAGCACAAGTGAAGTACAGGAGCAAGGGCTGTGTAATTTGACATGAACTCTGACTTTATCCCATATGTCATGGGCTCTGTGTGTGCCCCATTTTATCTTTCCTGTTGTCCTTCTTGTATTTTTCAAATAAATCTGTAAGGAATATGTGTGATAGTGAGGTTGTTATGCTCCAGTGTGTTTTAATAGCTACCAACCACAATTTTTTTCATCCCATGCAACCACAGGTGCTAGCCAGAGATTCATGAATCTTCCTGCTCCTTGTCCAGTGTTCTTATTTCTATGTTTAGTTCATCTCTACCTGATATATCAGCTTATAGAGAGATCAGATCAGACTTTCAATAATACTTGCATTGCAAATGCACAAAGAAATGCTGTCAAGTGGTTTAAGTATATTCTTGCAAATGTCATAAAAAAGGAGCCAAAGGGATTCTCCATATTTTACCAATGTAATGGATCTGGGTGCTTTTTAGCTCTGAAAGTAATTTTTATGAATTAATTTAAATGTATTCCTCCACAAAATTTGATTTTAATGTTCCTTGTCATGAAAGAAATGTAAAAAGTAGCAAGCATTTAATTTTGCAACCTAAAAAATGTAGATTTGAGCTCTGGAAGTTTCACCATCCTGCCTTCCTTTTTAAATCAATATAATGAGGTTTGTCTGCAAACTTTATTTTAACTTGTATTTACATGTCTTGCATTGAGAGAGGTGTGTATTAAGTATGAGCAGTTTTGTTGCTAGTTTACAGTTTATTTCAAATCAGTTCTATTTGTTTGTCTAGCTGCAGAGCACTAACAATATCAGCCTATTTTTTCATATAACAAGAATTTTTTTTTTTTTTTTTTTAGGTTTTTTGAATGATTCAGTTACCAAGTGCATTGTGGCTCTCCGCTTGACTGTGGGGGTGAAAGTGAGCACCTGCATGCCTGTGGGAGGCCATTCAGACAACTTCCCTTGTTCAGGGAAAGGCAAATGCATCACCAAGCCAGATGAGGTAAGGTCAACTTAGCAAAACATTCTTGTAATGTGGCAATTCCGTGATAATTTAAACACAGGGCAAATTGTCCTTGGTGTTTATTCCTTGCAGCTGTGTAAAAGGCATCAAAAGCCCACAGTTGTTACTAAATAACCACAACATTTATTTGCTATACCTGAAAATCAAGCACTTGAAGTAAGAAAATAACAGAAATGAGACGCAAAAATTCACACCCTGCCCTGGCAATGAAAACAGCTTTTCAAATCAGGGGTGAGGGAGCTTGTACAGCGTCTTACAGTCACTGTAGAAGGAAGTTTCTCTGAAAGAGGACCATGGCATGGGCACTTGGGATCTCCAGTCTGCAGACCAATGTGCTCAGATTTGTTAAATTCTCCACCTTGTCATAGGTTTTAGGTCAGCTTTTATCTAATGCTTCCCTCTCCTTAATAATTGTTTGCTCAGAGTAGACTGACCAGTGCAATGGAATTACCTGAACATAATTATGAGAAGAAACAGAATGCAGTGATTTGGTAGTGGTTGCAAGGCTTCCTGTACAGCTTTGTCCTTACATAATGCTGCACTGAGGGATTATGATGGCAATCCCACTGCACACTGGGGATTTTGTGTGATCTAGCAACATGAGAAAATAAGAGCCAAATCTGTCAAATTTACAGTCTGCATTCCGTCTTTACAAAACCAGATTGGGCTTTTGTGATTTAGATACTGTATACTCTGTTACCTTCTATACATGTCATTTTTTTATTTCATGGATTTAAAGTCATTTACGGCACAAATATGCACAGCTAATCTTTGGTTTTATTAATATTCATTTGGGAGATAAAAGCAGTAGTAACTGTTGAGTAAATATTAACAGCTGTGAGCCTGCTGTGAGCACAAAAAATTTGGCACATTGAGTGAATTCACTTTTAGTTCATCTGCTACCATTTTCTGATTTAAATTCTCAATAAGCATGTTTGATAGAAAATGGTGCTTTGAATTGGAACAACAATAATTAAATTGCCACAGTAATCTATACATACATGGCAATACTAACATCTGGAATAATGATCTGTTTTATTTCTCAAAAATGAATTTTGTAAAATGCTTGAGGTAATGTGTGAACATAATTATTGCAAGATGAATTTAGAAATAAATGCTACTTTACTATACTAGCTGGCTAGTATCCAAATAAATTATTCATGCAGATAGAGCATTCTATTTCATGGTCCAGTTTAGTTTTTGTGCTTTACTGTATTTATAATTTTTATTTTATAAATTCTT
>VWYP01010586.1:289-30930 GCA_013400435.1 Pycnonotus jocosus
AGACTGGAAACAGCGTTCAGAGACTGGAAACAGCGTTCAGAGACTGGAAACAGCGTTCAGAGACTGGAAACAGTGTCCAGAAACTGGAAACAGTGTTCAGAAACTGGAAACAGCGTTCAGAAACTGGAAAAAACGGTTCAGAAACTGGAAACACTGTTCAGAAACTGGAAAAAGTGTTCAGAAACTGGAAACGGTGTTCAGAAACTGGAAACAGTGCTCAGAAACTGGAAATAGTGTTCAGAAACTGGAAACCAGTGTCCAGAAACTGGAAACAAATGTCCAGAATGCTCCAAAAGCACCCAAACCCAACTGCCTGTGCAGCAGCAGCAGGAACAGGAAATGATTCCCGCTGCTGCACAGCAGCTGTCCCTTAGTGACTCCTCCAGGCTCTGGCAGTATCTAGCACACATCACCTGCCTGGAATCGTCTGCATTTATCACTCTTGCCGCGGTGTTGGAGCACCTTGCAAGCTTTGCCAGCTCTCTGCACCACGGGGAGCTGCTGCTGCCTGCTGGGAGTGGGTGGGGATGGCACGGGGCAGTCCTGGCCATGGCAGATGTGCCCCCTCAGCCCCTCTCCCAAAAGCCAGGCTGCCCAAAGCTTGGCATTGTCCCCTTGCCTGTAGAGAATGCCTCTGGAGCATGAGGCTCACCCTGGGCTAAGCAGCCAAGACCAGGAGCTCCAGTTCTGCTCCTCTTTTCACCCAGATTGTTGGAAATGGTGAGACAGAGAAACCTCATAGATATGATTGCTGGGCAGGAGATTCTGAAGATATAAAGCCCATGAGTGACATAGAAATAGTGGTGACCTTTGAGATGTGAGCAGGCCACCCAGAAGACAGGAGCAGCATCTCTACCAAACAAAGGAATGACAAAGATTCAAGGGGCAAAGGGCTCCTGCCACGCTGGCAGGAACAGGGTAACTTAGATATTATCTCTGAAGGTTTAGAATGCAGCCCCTATGGTAATGTACAGCCATTCCTATAGCCTGTATGTAAATGTATTAGGATTTGTGTCCTGGATCGGTTGGTTGCTGTGAGTTAGAATATTCAACAGAGAAAGAGATAAAACTGTAAAGCAACAGGAAATCACTTGCTGGGAGGACCCTGGCAGCTGGGGGCTGGCAGCTGAGAGCAGGGCTCCTTCCACCCTCAGCCCTGGCAATAAACCTCGTGCGTCCAGAGCAGCCCTGTCCCCAGAGAGTTCTGTCCCGTGCTGCTGCCATCCATACCCTGTCCCACGATTTAACACCAGATAAAAAAACCCCAAACCCCTTTAAAAGCTCCTGCCTCAGCCTCCTCTTGTTGGCTGCCAGCAAGAAGCCTGCAGGGCACAGGGAGCACCCCAGGGCACCCCCTGGCAGCCCTGGGGGAACACCAGCAGTGCCCCCAGCCCCACGGGTGACAGTGACCACTGTCCGTGCTGAGCCGTGCCACCACCGCTCCGCGCTCCTGTGACAAACCCTGCAGGGCATCTGGGCACGGAGATGTGGGCAGCCACACCCCCCAGCCCCCAAGGGGAGAGCAGGATTGCTCCCCCAGACCCATCAGCCTGGTGCCTGGATGCGCAGGGAGCTCTCCAGCCAAGGCCAGGGCACCGCCGCAGTGACCCGCGCTTTAGTCGCATCTGCCTCTGGTTCCGTCCCTGTCCAGTGGCATCAGCACTCAAATCAGCGCTCACAAGGGCATGTGGTGCAGGCTGTTAGGTTCTCAGCTTGCTTTTAATGATTCATTCAGCTCGCCTCTCCATTCTTCCCGATCAAAGGCTGCCGGGAGCCACCCCGGCGCTGTCGGGATAAATTAAAGGGACTCGCAGTGCGAGGACTGAAGGACTCATAAGGGGAGGGTGAGTTCTCTGTGGAGGCACACAGGAACAAGCCACGTTTGATTGAGGTGATTATCCCTAATTAGCAGCTCTATGGACACAGAACATGGATCCTGCTGCTCCCACCACGTTCAGCCATGCTGCATTTCCCGATGGAATCACCCTTGACAGCCCCAGCCCTGCTCTGCCACTCTGCTGTGGCCCCATGACCACCCCAAAGCTCTGCTGAGGGGATGCCTTAAGGTTGAGCTTTCATATTTTCATGTTCTGTGGTGCCCAGGGGTGCAGCTCTGAGCTCACAGTCAGTGCTGGTGAGCTCTGCACAGAGCAGGGACACAAAACAAATCCTTTCCTGCTGCACACCAAGGACAACTTTCAGCCCCAAAAGCACAACCAAGGGTGGCTGAAGGGAGGAACAAGAAGGATGGGACTGCACAGCCTGGAGCTGCAATGGGACAATTCAACCCCAAGGTGCAAATGGACCAAAACTGATAAAAATGTGAGATTTTGTGACTGTTTGTCTATTTTGGGTCCACCTTGGGTGTAGCCCTGCCCAGGCTCTTGTCCTGCCCAAGGTGGATCCTAACAACCTTTCAATAAATCCCTGCTTTATTCTCTGTCTCTGTTCCAGGTCAGCCTTCCCCAGGATCAGAGGAGGTGGCCCCACGGAGGGGACAGGAGAGCAGAGAGGGGATATTTTTTCCCCCACACTGCACCATTTTCCTGTCTCCATCCACACCTCCGTGTCCAGCAGCCTGAGCAGCTCCCCAGCAGGGCAGAGAAAGCCTCCAGCACATCTCAGATCCCTCAGGCAGCTCTCCCTGCTCCTCCATGCTGATGTATGGTCTCCTTGTGCAGCTGCCAGAGGAACCCCTCATATCAGATAGCTTTGAGCTCAAAATAAGCCCTGGAAAAACAACACAGGCTTTATTTGTCATTCACTCTGGGAAAGTTTTGAGCTAATAAATAAAGTGAAGTTATTTTAAAGAGCAATAGCCTTCCTAAGAACTCCAGCTCAGGGCTCTGACAGAAATAACAATACCTCCCTCGCCTAAACACCCATCAGCTCAGCTTCTCCAGAATTTGGTTTCTTTGGCTGCCAAGAACAAAACTTTGCAAATGAATTTGCTTCACACTCATCTAATTAGCAATTAGCTCCCTGGTGGAAAATGATTCCCCTACACAATATTTGGGTGAATCATAACCAGGTGGGTTGGTTGTTTTTTTTTTAAAAAAACTTGTTTTGTGCACAGGCACATTCATAAACACAGAGGCACGTCAGGATCTTGGCCAAATTCTTCCTTTTGATGTGCTCTTTGTTTCAGTGCAGCTCCTAACCCACAGGAAACCTGAGGTGTTAATGTTGGTATCAGCAGCCCCAGTGGCACTAAAGGTCAGAGATGGGGTTCTGCTGACTGATGGCAGGAGTGCTGAGGACAGCCCCAAAATTCCTGCACAGTTCTTGGGCAAAGAGGTGGGATTGTGAGTGCCCCAGCAGAGTGCAGACATGAGGGCAGCACAGCACCATGCAGGACAAGAACCCTTTGCTCTGAGCTGGATTTGGAGCCCTCATTTTCCCCTGATGGATCGGGGCTTGCCAGAACCAAGGGCACCCCTCTGGCTGCCCTGGGAGCTCAGGAAGCCTGGCCAAACAGTCTGGGAACGGAGCAAGAAGGCTTGAGCCTGGTACAGGGGGGTTACAGCATTCAGTACAGGGGGGTCAGAGACCCTGGCCCAGAGCCCAGCAAGGCACCCTCTTTGATTTCAGTCCCTGGGAAAGGCTGTCACCACTGGGAGAGGGATTACAAGTCTCAGGGATGTGAAAGGTGGTACTATAGTTTATCTCTGAGTGAGAAATTTGTAGTTTTAGGCTTTTACAATAGAAGACTATGGAGACAACATGGAGATTTTGGGGCGGGGTTTAGGTTTCTTCTTCTTTCTGGTCTCCATCTTTCTGCTGTGACGTTAATACAATATAGTTTATAGAGACTGGGCAGGAGTAGAGATGACCTGTTAGTATAGATGGTGAGTATTGGCATATAAATGTAAACTAAGCTATGTAATGGGGGGTACAAAGCAGCTCAGCCTGCCCAGGGGTGGGAGTCCTGCCATGGCCAAGGTGCAAGACAGATCTTGCTGGGCACAGAGAGAACTTTGAGATGAGAAATAATAAACAAAGTGATAGACCTTGGAGAAACAAAAGCTCGAAGCCTCCATCTCTTTCTTGCATCTGGCTCAAAGTCCCAGGAGGTCAAACATGACTCTGACCACCTGAATCTCAGAAATCCAACCCGAGAAGGGCTTGTCCTCCTGTCCTGCCCCCAGCAGGGAATGGATGCAATGGGACTAACATGCAATTCCGTGGGGCCTTGGGAGGTGCCCATGTCCCTGGAGGGAGGATCCATGGAGAGAAACATCATCTCAGACTGGCTGGGGACAGGGAGATGTGGAGCAATGGAAAGGCACCAGCGGGGACAGCTCTGGCAGGATGATCACCTTATGTGCAGAGCTGTCCCCAGGCTCTCATCCTGCACCTGCCCAGCTCCTGTGCTGCTTTAACACACGGCCCTACCACATCTGCCAGCTTCAGGCCTCTGCTGGCCAAGTTCACAGGGCACCAAGTGCTTTTTTGGCTGGGACTGGCTCCCCTGTCTGAAGGGAAATGTGATTTCACCGAAAAGCGACAATTCCAAATTCTGCCCTCCCCTGCGCACACTGCAGAGCTGCTCGGGGATAAAAAAGGCTCCTGGTCTGTTTTTGTGTTCCCTTTCTCCTCTGTACTATTGAACATTGTTTCAACAGAGGCTCAGTAACAGCCTGCAGGATGTGCTCTGTGTCTCCCAGCGTGGTGAACCCACATTTTTATGTATCAGAGTGTGCTGAACGAGACACCAGAGCTCACCAGAGTGGAACATCCCCCCTTGAATTGTCCCTGGGAAATTTGCCACAGAGGGAACTCGGTGAACATGAAGTTAAATTTAAAATATAAAAAAATAAAATCAGGAATCTGGCTCCTCTTAAGGTGGGTGTGAAGCAGAAATGAGCCTCTCCTCATGCTCACCCAGGAGGATGCACCTCTCATCTCATTTCAGGATAAACAGAGGGGTCAGACAGCCTCACTGCCTTATGTCAACCCTGCTGCTGCTGTTCCTGGCCTCCTGAAGGACTCCCAGAGAAGCTGTCCATCCTCCTCTGCTGCCTGGGTGTGCAGCAGTGAGATCACCCCACGCCCACCTGGAGAGCACAGAGCCTGGCCCAGGTCCTGCACGGCCTCTTTCCCTGGCTGTGCTGATTTAAATCTGTCAGGAGCTGCCTGTATTTCTGCCTGTATTTATTTCTGCCTGTATTTCTGCCTGTATTTATTTCTGCCTGTACTTCTGGCTGGAAATTAGATTTGATGGTGTTTTGGGTTTCAGTAGCCCAAGTGGGGCAGCTGCTGGGTGGGGTGAGCAGCCAGTGGCACTGGATCTGCTCAGCCTCCCTGGTTTGTTTTGCTGGCACAGCACAGAAAAGATTTTGTCCTTTCTGTTGAGGTTTTGTCCTTTCTGTTGAGGTTTTGTCCTCTCTGTTGAGGTTTTGTCCTCTCTGTTGAGGTTTTGTCCTCCCCTCCTGGCCCCGGCTCATGTGTGGCACGAAAAGTTTCCGATCTCTTTTTTTCCAGGGTACAGAGTGGCTCTTTGTGCAGTGAGTGAGTTAAATTTGGAGAGAAAAGCAGCCATGGAGCAGAAGGTGTCTGGTGTCAGGGCAGGGAGTTGGAGGATGAGCATCTCAGGGCACTCTGTGCGTGGCTCAGGTGGCTTCAGCCTGGCCCAGCTCCCACCAAGGGACAGCAGTGCCAGCAGAGGAGGGATCTGAGAAGGGATCTGAGAAGGGATCTGAGAAGGGATCTGAGAAGGGATCTGAGAAGGGATCTGAGAAGGGATCTGAGGGCCTTTGAAAGCACCTCAGGAGTGGAAAACAAGGAGGAAGGATAAGAGGTCAGTTTTCAAAGGAAGAAAGCCTTGGACAGGCTGAGGAAAATGGATGGAGGGAGGGATGTGCCCATGGATGTGGACACACACAGAGATGGGCTAAAACACAAACACAGGCAGAACTGCAGCTCAGAGAGAGCTGTGAGAGCCTCCAGAGGAGGACAAGGGAGTGGGAAGATGCAGTCTGAGGGAACTAATGCAGAGCAGCACCAATGGCAAAAGAGCCAAGCTACTCCTACATTGCCCTGCACTGTAAATCAGCTGAGGCTGCTCCTGGAAATGAGTTCCCAGCAGCCAGCCTGGCCAAGAGCTCTGACATCACCAAAACAAAATACAACCTTTTGCTGTGCAAACAGCCAGATTGGAAAAAAAAAATTAAAAAAAAAAAAATAGCATCAAAGCAGCAGAAGAACATTGAGTAAAGCAGCTGCAAGGGCACAGATGAGGTTTCTGTTATTCCGCTTCAGAGAGGGAGAACATCAAGTAACGGGGTGACAACTGATAAAGGAGTGCAGAGATTTCCATTCTGAGCCAGGCTGCACACAGAGGATTTGTTTAGCTTCAAGATAAAGCAATATATAAAAGGTCTGCCTGACACTTCTCATTTATTCTGCCTTGACACAGGAATAAATGATCTCGGCGAAATGAAAAAGCAACGGATTTCAAAGGAACAAAAGGGTGTTTTTATATTCTTACCTACAGTGCACCAAATTGTGGCACTGACACGTTGTTGAGACCAGGAGATTAGCGTGATTAAAGACAGAATCAGATGTTTAGGAGGAAAATACAGTTACTTCAAATGAAAGTTTAGGAAGAAACCACGCAAGCCCCTTTGCTTTTATGAGGAAATATTAACAAACACGCTTTCTCATTCAGTCCAGGCCAAACAACTAGGAGCAAAGAATTGGTCCAAAGATGCTGCAAGGTAGCCCCAAAGCAGTGATTCTGGAAATGGTGCAGCTCTCCCACCACCTTCCTCTGTGTCCTGAGCTGGGGGCATAAAAAAGGGAGACAATGATGGGCAGGGACATGACAGCATCACTGAGACCACCAAAAAAAAAAAAAAGGTCTTTCAACTGCCATGGCCACGTCTCAGCATGATTGTTCAAGAGCCTGGTAAAGGCTGAAGAGCAGCTGAGGTGTGGAAAGCTCACCTGGGCAAGTGTGGAGCAAGAACAGGGAATTTTCTGCTCCTTTGGGGGAGCCTGACCTAACCTGCATGGCCAGCAGCACCACAATGAAGGGGATCCTGAGGAATGCAGATGATTATTCTGGAATGTGGAACTGTATGCAGTAAGATGAACAAAAAAATAAAAATGCTGTGTCTGTAGAAAGCAAAAAGGGTTGAATTTACTGGGTGAGGGGAGGTAATTTAACTCCCTTTTCTCTGAGCCATGTAAAGCTCAGCATGACCCATGGAGGAGGGTTTCCCCTGGCTCTCAGGGGATAGGATTTCAACCATCAGCTGCTTTTATCCTGCAGCAACCTTCCTTCCCCGTGCTCCCTCCCTGGCTCCACTCCTCTCAACCTGGGATGGAAGAGAAGGGCTTGGAAACGAAATCCCTGCAAGATGCAGAGGGCAAACAGGCAGCCCACAGGGTCACATCCTCCTGTCCTTTCCTATGGGAAAGTGCTCCCTAGAGCTGCCCACACCCTTCTGCAGCAGTTTTGGAGGCCAGAGCTGACCAGCCAGCCAGCCACCAGCCTGGGGTACCCCGGGCAGGGCTGCCCTGCTGCAGGGACAAAAGGCTTTTCCCTCTCCCTGTCCTTGCTGGGACACGGCTGGTGCCACCCAGAGCCAGAAAGGGACTCTCCCTGAGAGGGACTGAGCAGAGGGGCTGCTCCTGATCAGTGGTGGGGCCACAGAAAGGGACCAGATCTTCTCACAGGGCGCTCAGCTCCATGGTGGGAGCGAAACTCCAGCTCCTGGCAAGCTCCACAGACCAAGCCCAATCAAACCACCCACCGTGGCAGAGTGGAACAGCTTCATTGCTGACCTTTGTGTGCCCTTGGACACGCTGGGATTCTCTTCCTGTGCCACAGAAGCGCTGCCATCTCCCATGGGGGTGATGGAGAAGCAACACAGGGATGAGGTGGCTCTGCCAAGGAGCAGCTCAGCACCTGGGCTGGGTGTGCAGGAGGGCTGTGCCCCTCTGGGCCCCTCTGAGCCCCTCTGAGCCCCTCTGAGCCCCTCAGAGTGCCCTCCAGCAGTCACTGCTCCTGCCTCAGGACTCCCCTTCACAGCAGAACAAGGAGCTTTGCCTGGGCTGAGCAAGTGCAGCCAGGGCTGGTGATGGCTGCAGCAAAGGTGCACGGTTCTGATCACTGGAACTGGTCACTGCTCCCCTTTCAATGGCCCCACCAAGGGGGAAAAGGGCCCTGATGCTGTTCCCAGCCCCAGAGGGCCCCCACCTGTGGCCCTGTTTGCTGCAGGGTGATGAGGGTGGGTGACATGCAGAGGCTGGGACTGCCTGAGCACGCAGACCCACAGGGAATCTGCACTGCAGAGCTCCCCACCATCCCTTTCTGGACAGACTGGAAAGGTAAACCCCATCTTTTCAGCTGCTGCACTGCTCCCAAAGGCAGCATGGTTACCAGAATGAGGGGATCCACGTTTGCCCAGGTTCCCTGCACGGTGCTGGGCTTGTTGGACTCTCTTCATGCTGTGTGCCATCAGCAGGCTCAGGCTGCCTTTCAGACAATGTGAGCTTCTGATCTCCTTCCAAAGCCTTCACGTGAAAAATGTTCAGAGGAGAATGGATGCAGCATGGCCCCATGCAATCTAATGGGGCCCTGGGAGGTCCCCTGGTCCCTGGAGGATCCATGGAGAGAAACTGGACTTGGTTCATGGCAAAGGGAAACTCAGAGCTGGAGCAGCACTGAGACAGAGCCACAGCTCTGGGTTTGGCATGGGCAGAGAGGAGGAGCACAGAACACTTCTGAGGAGCTCAGCTGGCCTGATGCCTTAAGGTTGAGCCTTAACTTTGAGTTTTCATGTTTTTCACATTCTGTGCTGCCCAGGGGTGCAGCTCTGAGCTCACAGTCAGTGCTGGTGAGCTCTGCATAGAGCAGGGACACAAAACAAATCCTTTCCTGCTGCACACCAAGGACAACTTTCAGCCCCAAAAGCACAACCAAGGGTGGCTGAAGGGAGGAACAAGAAGGATGGGACCTGACAGCCTGGAGCTGCAATGGGACAATTCAACCCCAAGGTGCAAATGGACCAAAACTGATAAAAATGTGAGACTTTGTGACCATTTGTCCATTTTGTGACCATTTTGGGTCCACCTTGGATGTAACCCTGGTCCTGCCCAAGGTGGATCCCTGAGGCCTTTCAATGAATCCCTGCTTTATTGTCCAGCTGTGTCCAGTCTCTGTTCCAGCTCAGCCCTCCCAAGGCATCAGGGCAATCACACATTGAGCAATGCCCAGAGAAATCGCTGCCACCTGGGGCTTCAGGGTCCTCCCCACCCCATCAAACCCCACCAGAAAAGCAGGAGAGGGGGGTGGAGGGCAGCAGCTGGCAGGAGGAAAGCGCCAAGGAGCCTGAGACTCATCTGGGATGTAGAGGAATGCAGCTGGGCCTGTCTCTGACACACCCCAAGCAATTCCCCCAAAGCTGGGGATCAGCCAGCTCTAATATCAGGAATGCTGATCCTTACAGGAGCTCCATCCCCACACCGGAGCCCTCTGGGGAATCCAAGCCATCCCTTCCCTCTGGAGCAGGAGCAGGAGCCGTGGCTTTGGGTCACTAAGCACGTCACCACACATTGGCCATGCTCTCCTGCTGCAGCCCCAGCTGCTATTTCTGTCCCTGGCTTTGCACAGCTCCTTGCAGAGATGCCCGTGTGCTCTCCAATTAACTCATCAGCCACAGCTCCAGGAGCTTGGCTGGGTGCAGGCTCTGGGCTGCATGAATAAGGAACAGGCAGACCAACATCTTGCTGCTGCTGCTGTGCTCCTTCCCGCTGCAGGTGCATGTGGTGCATGCTCAGTGCATGCTCACACACACCCAGACACTGCCTGCACTCCTCTCTGATTAATTGTGCATTTGGGGATGAGTTCAGCTCGTGGCGAGGCTGCACACACCACCAGAGAGCAAGGCTGGCTCCAACAGCCCCAATTTCCATTAATCCTGCTGCCTCTCCCTGCCTGGCTGCTGAAAGGAGCTGAGGTTAATCAGGAGAAAGGAGCTGGTGGGAGGCTGCAACAGGGCTGCATTGGTTATTTTCCATCCTCCCCTGAGGCTCGTGGAGGAACAGACATTTAGTCCAAACTGTATGACTTGGCTAACGAGATTTACAAGCGGTTTGAGATAACGCAATCAATCCCAAAATTAGGGAAGGGCATTCTCTAAGAAGTAAAGCTGGGGAGGAGGGAAGCTGAGGGCTCGTTTTCTCCAAATCCATCACCTGCAGCCTGGGTTTTGCACATGTGTGTGTGTGAGATGGCAGAATTAAAGGCTGTAGATCCAGAGACAGCTCGATGTGCAGCACCATCTTTCATCTCCACCCAGATTTCCTCCCCATGAATCTCACACAATCAAAGAGCACCCCCTAACCAGGGTGCCCAGCCTGGTCTGTGTGTGTCCCCCCATGCAGCCTCTGCTTGAGGAGCAGCTCCAGAGCAGAGCATGCATCAACACCCACAGCAATGCTGAGCTAATGCACTGCTGCCCTCCCAGATGGATGCCTGCTGCACCGTGTGTCACATCCCCAGGGACTCTGCCTGCTTCCTCATCCACCTGGAGCTCTGGAGCAATGTGCTTAGCCTTCCAAAATGATCCATGGCTGCTGATGGAAACCAGAGATGGAGGAAACCCAACTGCACCGTGCTGCTGTGTCCACCACCTCATCCATGGGTGCATCCACACCAACCTCCTGCTCCCTCCCCATGGCCGAGCGAATTTGGGTGTTCAATTCCTCCAGAGGAGCATTTGGGTGTTCAATTCCTGCAGAGGAGCATTTGGGTGTTCAGTTCCTCCAGAGGAGCATTTGGGTGTTCAATTCCTGCAGAGGAGCATTTGGGTATTCAATTCCTGCAGAGGAGCATTTGGGTGTTCAATTCCTCCAGAGGAGCATTTGGGTGTTCAATTCCTCCAGAGGAGCATTTGGGTGTTAAATTCCTCCAAAGGAGCATCTGGGGGTTCAATTCCTCCAGAGGAGCATTTGGATGCTCAGTTCCTCCAGAGGAGCATTTGGATGCTCAGTTCCTCCAGAGGAGCATTTGGATGCTCAGTTCCTCCAGAGGAGCATTTGGATGCTCAGTTCCTCCAGAGGAGCATTTGGATGCTCAGTTCCTCCAGAGGAGCATTTGGATGCTCAGTTCCTCCAGAGGAGCATTTGGATGTTCAATTCCTCCAGGGAGGGGTTCCCAGCACGTCCCTGGCAGTCTGAGCTGCCCATGCAGACGTCACCCAGGGCACTGCCAGCCCTTCCTTCCCAAATGACTCATTTCCTCTTGCTCCATCAGCCTTGCTGAGCTCCAGCATCCTGCTGCCTTCCCTGCCAGGGAACAGCCTTGCCTGGCTCCCACCCAGCTCTGCACACACATTTTCTGCTGTTTCACTGTGAGGAAACCCCTCAGGCTCCCTCTGCCCTGTGTCTGTGGTGCTCCTGGGCTGTGCACTGCTCTGTGCCCCTGTGGGAGCTGATTTTAGAGCAGAGGGATGAGGAGATGTGGGTGGGCATGGCAGGATGGCCAAGGCAGAGGAACACTGAGGAACACTGTGCCCAGCACAGGGGAAGAGTGAAGGATCAAACCCCCCCAAAAAAACCCCAAGAATGGGGCACTTTAGAAATCCTGCATGGCTGTAAAGACAAAATCACCTTGGTGCACCTCATCTGCCAAGCTTCACGTGCCCAGCCAGGTCTGCTGAGGGCACGGGATGTTTAATATTCAATGTAAGGATTCATTATTTACACCACCACAAAAAAACCCCTGTGCACACTAAGGGAGCTCTTCTGAGGCCAGCAATGTGCTGAGCCTGGCCCCAAAAAATGTCCCTGGCTCCTCCCAGCAAGGCCAAGGGGAACAAACTCTTTAAAAAGGTCTGGGAATGCATCCACCAGCAGCAGGGGTGGATGTAGGTCATGGTCAGGCACTGGAGCCTGGGGCTGGGGCCAGAGCTGTGCCTGGGGCTCCTTCCTCATCCTCCTCCTGCCAGCCTTGGCATGGTGCCCCCCTGAGCCCTCCTTGCTCCCCCAAACCAGGGGGAAAATGTCCTGCCCTCGGTGTTTCCTGATTCCTGGCAAAGGTGAAGGCAGCAAGGGAGGGGGAAATAAACGATTTCCAAAGAGGACAATGACATCAGCACAAAAAAGGGTTGAGAGAGGCTGGACAGGGAGCTCAGGGGAACCCCAGAACTGCCCTGTGAGGCTGCAGGGAGGGATTCCTGCTGGAGGTGCTGGGGAAAACTCCAGACCTCTTTGGAAAGCCCTCTCATTTCCCACAAAACAGAGCTGGGCTGCCAAACAAACACCAGAGAGCTGAAGCTAAATGTACCCACCACAGCCTTAGAGCCAAGCCCAGGCAGGGCTTCTTTGAAAGGAGAAAGAGTTTTTCTCTCAACTGGTTATTAGTTCAGGCTCTGGCCAAATTTGTAGGAACCCGAGGATCAGCTCACATCCTCCATGTCTGCCCATTTATCCTCTCTCCCCCATATCTCTGAAAGTCCTGGGTGGTTTTTTTTGGAAATATTGATATCAGGACTCACGTTCTGAAGCAGAGAGGGAGCTCCTGAATGATGCCACCAGCAGGGTTTGTCCCCTAGGGTGGCTGTGACATCAACAATGCTTTCCAGTGTTGATTCAGAGCACCTCACTGCCCGGCCTCCCAGACACAGGAGCTGTTCAGGAGACATGACTTCTCAGAGAAAGCAGCTGTGGTATTTTCCCTTTGCACAGAGCAAGGAAAAAAAAAAAAAAGAAAAAAAAAAAAAAAAAGGGAAGAAGTTTCCAGCAAGAGGCAGCAGCTGACAGTGTAAGAGACTTTCAGCTGATCCCTTTATTTCCACCAATAATTTCCACAAATGCTTGTGAGCCAAAGCTGGACGCTTTCATATCAGGGCTGCTTCCACAGAGCTTCCACCAGAACCTTCCCCAGCACTCCAGGGCTTTCCATCCCTGCAGGGGCTTGAGGAAATGAAGCTCAAAACTCCAGAAAATGTCTGTAAAATCCTATTGCACCCAAACCCCGTGAGGATCAGGCAGAGGAGGTGACTCCTCCTCGAGACCCATGCCTGTGGGCTTGGCAGCAAAACACTGGGAGCTGGGGAAAGTTCCTCACCCAAATGTCACCATGCTGAATATTTCCAAGTGTACATTTTGCATTGTTACTGTTGCATTTTATTTTCTTTTTGCCAGGGTCAGGATTAAATGCTTGAGTTGGTATTTCGTGTTTGGAGTCAGGTGTTTATTAATTCTCAATAATCCATATTACAGTCTCACAAACCATGAGTTCTACAGCACTCCTAGCTAAAAAAGTAAAAATGGAGTCTCTCTCTCTCTTTACAAGGCCTTTTAAGGATAAACTGTCCAATTAGGAAATGACACATCAATTATTTTTACTTTTAACCCAATCACCAACCACCCATGGCTGCAATGTGGATTTTTCTACCCAATTACAAAATACCACCCAGACCCACGGAGAAGAAGGTGAAAAAGGACTCAGCCTCTGCCCTAAAACCTCCCTCTTGCTTTATTCTAAACCCTTAAACTCTCAGTTTTCCACCCTGTGGTATCACACACTTCTATCCAAACTCCACCCCCACAATCCCAGCGCTGTCACTCAATTTTGGGAGCCTTTTCCACGGCCTCAGGTCAATGCAGGGTTTGCTTGGGGGTCAGTGCCTGGCAGCACAGAAAGGCTGGAATTCTCAGTGTCCAGGGAGCCAAGAGAAGCGCACAGCTTTTTTTTCCAGGTGCCCAGTGGATCACACAGAGCATTTCCAAAGCCCTCAGTGCTCAGGGCTGTGCTGCTCTGAGTCAGCAGGAGCTGCCTGAGACACTGAAGCTGCTCACAGTTCAACGGGATGGAAGAAGCAGCAGGAAAATAATAATAATAAAAAAAATCCTGTAACTCATCAGCCAATGCAAGATATCACAAGAAATAAGCAGCAGTGGCAGTCTACAAAGTGGTTTCTGAAGGGTTTGATGAGTAACTCAGCTGAGCCTCTGGATTACACAGGAGAGGAATCATCTCATTTCTGTCATTTCATGCAGCCAGCCCATGTGCAGCCTGCAAGGAACCATCCCTGATCCTCACATCTGCCCAGGGCATCCTCCTGCTCCAGCCTTCCCAACCTCCCTGCGTTTTTCACCACTCTGCCTCCTCACAGAGGGTCCCTGAGTAACCTCCTCCCTGCTTGGAATGGCTTCAATAACTCAGAGACACAGAGAAGCCAACAGAGAACTCGCCTGATCCTCCTGAGGGATTTTAGTCAGCATCTTTGCATGTTTTGTGGGAGGAAGAGAAGGGTTTTAAAGTTTCAATTTTCTTTTTTTCTTTTCCATTCTTTTAGTATGTACAAATAAACTCTCTTTGTAACTTTAAAGTAAGCCTGTTTCACCTTTTTTTCTCATAATTCTATCTCACAGTGAAAAAAAAGAAGAAATGATTCTAGTAGACACTAAAACCACTACATAAATGGTGCCCTGGCTGGGAAATTGAAATTGGGGAAGGTGAAACCACATAAGGTTGTGAAAAACAACAAGGTGAGTCCTGCTTGCTGTTCTTGAGCTTCTGGTGGAGGGCTGCAATAAACATTTCTGTGTCAGAAATACATGACCACAGCTTTCCTGCACCCAGCATGTTATCCCATGTTCTCCAGAGAAATCCTCATTAACTCCCATCCTCATTAACAGCCTGCAATTAACTCTTGGTGCTTTGCACGTGCTTTTCTGCCTTTTCACGTACATTCTTGGGGAATTAGCAGTGAATTCACAACTTTAGCCCTGGTTCTGCACAGCCAGGAGCTTGATTTCACTGGGACAGCTCCCCTGTGCTTCTCTTTAGTTTCCCACACAGCTCCTTTCAGAGCTGGAAAAGCTTCTCCCATGGCTTCCCCTGGACAGAACCAGAGGAAAAGGCCTCAAGCTGCTCAGGTTGGCCATCAGGAAGGATTCCTCCACTGGGAGGGTGGTCAGGCACTGGGACAGGCTGCCCAGGGCAGTGGTGGAGGCACTGGAAGGGTTCAGGGAAGGAGTGAAGGTGGCACTCAGGGCTGTGCTTTGGTCCATGTGGTGTTGGTTGGTCAAAGGCTGGACTGGATACCAGAGGTCTTTTCCCAATCTAGATGGTTCTGTGATTCTAAAGCACACTCCTGGGCTCGTGCCAGGAGAGCTGGGCTCGTGCCAAACGGAGACACCAGGAGAAAACATCTTCAGAACATCTGAGATCGCTGCCTTGCGCTCCAGGCCAGCCTCCCTTCTGTGTGCCATGGCACCACTGCCCCAGAAAACCCTGGCTGCACCCTGGCATGGCCTCAGGCATGGGGACAGGGGGACAAGGACAGGGGGACAAGGACAGGGGGACAAGGACAGCCATTCCCTGGAGCTCCCCCATCTCTCACACAGCTCCCTGCTGCAGCACAGCCAGCACCCTGCAGCCCCCAGGAGCTCATCTGCCCCCTGCTCAGCAGCAGCAGGCAGGATTTGGGCTGCAGGGCTCCCCCAAAGTGCAGCTCCCCACTCTGTGACACCTGCAGGCAGCCCCTGCTGCCCCAGCCCCTCTTGCTCTGCTTGCTTTGGCACTGCCCAGAGCTGATGTGAACACCCTGAAGGTTTCAAATCTCACATTTTAAACCAGGAGCACACCAAGCTGGGCCTAGGGAGCTTCCCAAAGCGTGGTGAGACCAGCACAGTCCAGCCCTGCTCCCCAAATCCACAGCCATGAAACAGCTGCGCTCTGCTGCCTTTGTCCATCTGCTCCAAAACAAAGATTTTGCCATCCCTGATGGCCAAAAACGAGGCAAGAACAGCTGCCCTTCACCCAAGCACACCAAAAGCAGCCAGGGGAGCGTGCAAACCCTGGTTCCTCCTGCCCTGCAGCTGGGGGATTGTCAGGGAGGGGATGGGAACAAACCCCTGCTGGCTTTGTGGTGTGGTGGCACCCAAGAGGGTGAGGCAGAGCCTGAGCCACCCCTCAAGGTCTCCAGCACTCTGCTGCCCTGCCAGACCTTGCTTTAACCTCTCTGGGAGGGGAGGGGCAGGCCATGGAGCCCTCCCTCCCTTCAGGGGGGCTGTTTTTGGCACTGTGACCCTGGGTTTTGGGTGTCAAGGGGGCACACAGATGTGCTGGAGCGCTGTGGGCTCTGTTAATCAGCTCAGCACACCTAATTCTGCAACACCCACCGTGTCAGGCTCTCCAGTGCTCCTTTCCTGATTTGTTCTCCCAGGCTGGGGTGGTTGATTTGTGCCTGTGCAGCTCCCCTCTGAGGCAGGTTCAGAGCCATCCCAGCTGGGTGGCAAACCAGGCTAACAGGGCACTGCAGCAGAGGAATCAAATGGAAAGGGAAGCAGAGGTGATGAGCGTGGATGAGAGCTGGCACGAGCCATCACGTCTGCAGGGACTGCTTTCCAATTTCCCTGCTGGAAACCTCCCTGGGTGCAGACTGCCTTTCCCCACGTCCTCTCCACCATCCCTCCACCTCGAGGCTGGCTGCTGTGGGTGTTTGACAGGCTGCCTGCAAGCCTGGGCTGTTATTGCCCCGTGCTGTGAGGAAACCTGTGCCCCAGAGAGCTGTGCCAGCCACGCCAGGCAAAGCCCTTGCTGTCCCCAGGAAGAGCAGGGCCCTGAGGAACAGCTGTGTCCCCACCTCTGGGGATCACCCCAGCTCCTCACCAGACTGTGCACACCAGATCTCTTCCTGTGGGAAGCCAAATGGAGCAGGGAGTTCCCTCCCCCAGCACTGACAGAGACCACAAACATCTCCCTTTGCAGGTGGCGAGCTGCCAGAGACTCCCAAACGTGCTGTGGCCTGGAGGATGCTCAAGAAAGCATCTCATCACGTTAATAGCATTATCCCTTATCAAACAGCCTTTTTTTTTTTTTTTTCTTCTCTCCTGTGTCGAGGGCTGGTGCTGCTCCAAAGCTTTGGGTTCCTTCTGCAAGAGTTTTGCAGCCATCTCTCCTTCCCAACTTGCTGGTGTCCTCCACATCCCCATGGGGTGGTGACACCTACCAGACCCAGGGGCACCTGCCATCCTGCACTCTGGACCCTGGACACAGCAAAATGCAGCAAAACCAAAGGAAGGGCACGGATTTCACAAGCCAAACGTTCCTTTGGAGCGGTGGAAAAAACCCCTGTTAAAGCAGGATTTGTACATCTGCCTCCAGCAGGCTCACACAAGGAATTATGGCTGCCTCAGAGGCAGGATTTAGAGCTGCAGGCAGCTCAGGGAGATCATGGGGCTGTGTTTACTTTGTGACAGATGCAGGGGTTTATCCCATCCTCTCCTGTGAATGCGCACACCCGAGGTGCAGAACATCAGCCAGAGAAGATCCTGGCTTTTCCCTGTCCAAGCACAGCAGGGCTGGTGGCCCAGGGCGTGCTGGAGGATGTGTTTCCCCCCTTGTGCATGTTCCATTTTGGGTCTAATTCATCCTGATTTGACCAGCACTTTAACCAGGCGTGTTTTTGTGGCTCTGATTTTTACACGTCTCAGACTTGTTCTTGATATTAAAGCAAAAAGCCTTCTGATGGTTTGGAACTCTGAGCTGAGTTCCCAAGCCTTTTTCATGGAAATAAGAAATGTTTACATTCTTTAGTTCTGATAGAATATTTGAGGGATTGGTATGAACACCAATCCAAGGGATGGGATGTTCTACTTTGGCCAATAATTGGCCACCTTTGTACAGTGTATATAAATGGAGTCAGAAAATCAGAATAAAGAGATTTTTGCATGCTGACTTCGGACCTGTCTGCCTCCTCCTTTCCTAACTCCATAAAACAAATGCTGCACCCCCAAAAGAGGTGTGACAGTGTTTTCCCCTTGCCCATGCGTGCTGGGCTGCCTGCTGTGATGGTGCATCCAAAATTACGGTGGCTGATAAACCACAGAGGCACAACAGGCAGCTCGAGCTGGGGCAGCAGCCTGCCAAGTCTCTAATAAAATTCAAACCACGGCAATATTTCAGAAGAGCGTGCAGGAAGGCAGCGTTTGTCTGTGTTTCAGTCTGCCTCGAAATCCCCTGAGCAATCGGCCCACACGGAGGCAGCTCGAGGAATGGAAAAATCACTCACTCACTCCTGTTTCTCATGGCTTTTTGAGGCTGCCAAGCACGATGTGCAGTGGGAAAACGGGAGCCAAAGCGCTCGCTCTGCAACAGAAGCGATTTTGGTCGTTCTCAACCTGAGGAAAGCAATTATCCCCCTTCCTAAGGCCTGTCATGCCAGCAGCCCATGGGTGCCTGACCAACCACCCATCCTCAAATAGGATGTTTCTTGAAAGAAACCCCAAGTCCCCAAATGATCCTTTAGTTCCACTGGCACTAAAGAAACTTGCTTACAAGTCTAAGTAACAAAAAAACCCCCCCAAACCCCAATTCCTCCCACTGTTACTACTGCAATTCTTAGTTATTCAGCACAGGGGGTTTGTCACTTCTTGTTAAATATCCAGAAGGGAAGAGGCATTTGTGCAGCATCTGTGCTTGTGTCCTGGTCCTGGCAGAGCAGGTTTGGGAGATCTCAGCTGCCAAGGTTTTCCTGTTCCTCCCTGACCCTTCCATGAAAACAGAAGTTAAAAGTGCCCCTCAGAGGCTTTATCCAGGATGGATGGATGGCTGGGGAAATCTTGATGAAAGCTTTCACTAAACAATGCCAATGGCCTTGGGTTGCAGGTGGTATTTCCTGAGCTCTGAGGATGTAAAGTTGCACACTCCTGGTTTGGAATAACCCCTTAAAATCAGCACCCTGTGCAATAAGATCATTTTTCCTAAATATCACAGGTGACATTTTAGCTGCCTGTTTGCCCAGCTGGAATCCCAGCTCACGTGGTGTGAGAAGGAGTGCCCTACAATGAGAAATACCTTTGTTTTGGGAAAATTTTGGCTCTGGATTTCACATCTGAAGTACTAATTGCCCTCATGGTTGGCGCCTTTCCCAGTTTTCCTTTTGAATATAAGGGATCTCAGATCCTTAAACAAGGCAGCATGAATCACTGCATTTGAGTGGAGGCCACATGCAGCTCTGCCTTAAGGAAAAATCTCTTTATTTCCTCTAAACATCCACAATTCTCCTTAGAAGAACAGTATTTACTATCAGACTTGCCCAAAAATGTGTTACTAGGAAGTTTTTTCCCCACCCAAAACTTACCTTGGAACTCTTTTCTGGAAATGTCAAGCCCTTTCCATTCTTCAAACAAAATGTTTGAGTGCCACATTTCCCCTAACCATTTCTTACAGTATTATCTTCAGTGTTCTTTTTAATTCCTATCATTATTATTATTATTATTATTCCTATTTCCCTGCCATTATTTTACTTCCTCACTGTTGCTGATTCCTACCGATTTCTTTGACTTCCAGCACTTCATTAATTTTTCAAAACTGTCAAAAAAATGGAGGGGAAGAACCACTGTTGTCTTAATTTTCTTTGCTAAGCAGTTTTCTGCATTCTGAAATGCTCCAAGTTACCACAGCCGTGGTTTTACTTTTCATTTGCCACATCAGAGATTTCTCCCCATAAACTCAGGGGGTTCTGGGGAAGACGGGGAGTAGAAAAAGAGATGTTTAAAGAAGAAAGTAAATAAATAATTTCTTCCCCACCCCTCCCAGGGCCTTGACAGTCACATGTGGTCCTGTTTGAAAAGATTGAATAAGAGCCAGAAAACAAAGAAAGGGCGATGATTCTAGGTTTGGGGTTGATTTAGGGATTTTTCCTGGATTAATCCAGCGTTTTCATACTTCAATACTCTGCGGTTTTGTATTTTTTTTTTTCAGTTAAATTTCTTTTCTCCCTCTTCAGCGAGGCACTCTGCAATTCAGGCTGTGTAATAACTTCTCCTACTTTAATATTTCACCTGCTCACCTGGGCTCAGCACTGATTATCTCTGGTTCTGGGAATAATTAACTCCGCGCGGGCAAACCCGCGATCGTTCACGGACAGAGAACGGCAGGACACAGCTCACATCCCCTGGGCACACCCCAAAGGCTCTGTCCTGGGGAAATGCTGTCCCCAAGGTGAATCCAGCCCCAGGAAGCTCAGGCTCAGGCACAGGCAGTTTCCTGTTGTTTTTTTATCTTTTTTTTCTGTCAAGAGTTGGGATTGAATGCGCGAGAGACGGATTTTTGTGTTCCGACTCAAGTGTTTATTGATTCTTACCTATGTTATATCTCACAGACCGTGAGTTCTACGTAAAAAATGGCTCCTGTCTCTTTCTCCACGAGGCCTTTTAAGGATAAACTCCCCAATTATGAAATGACACCTAAATTGTTTTTGTTTTTAATCCAATAACCAACCACCCCTGGCCCACAATGTGGATTTTTCTGTCCAGTTACAAAACACCACCCAGAGCCATGGAGAAGAAGGTGAAAAAGAACAACTCAGCCTTCACCCTACCACTTCCATCTTGCTTTATAGGTATATTACTATATTCTAAACCTTTAAACTCTGTGTTTTGCACCCTGTGGTATCACACACTTCCATCCAAACTCCACCCCCACAATCCCAGCGCTGTCACTCAATTTTGGGAGCCTTTTCCACGGCCTCAGGTCAATGCAGGGTTTGCTTGGGGGGTCAGTGCCTGTCAACAGGCCAATCTAAAACTCTCAGCTCTGAAATCCTCCGTGCCCAGGGTTCCAGCAGTTTCCTGGTTACAAGATATTTGTCTGGTGCACTGAACATCCACTTCCCTCTGCGAGATCCGGGGCACGGAAACCGCGGGGCGTTATCAGCCTGAGTCAACACACCCCAATAATGATCACGGCTGGTGCTCTGCACATTGCCTGGCACCCTGGGCCACACTGAGCTCTGCTTTCTGCATCACAGCTCCACACACGCTCCTTGCCACACAGTTTACAAACAAGGCAATTACTTGGGTGATTATTAAAGCTACAGATATGGCAAAAAAAATTATTTTTTTTTTTTAAAATCTCTTGAACCATCAGAAAACCTCCAGGCTAAAAAAACAACCCCAACCAAAAAACCAAATAAACCAAAACCCAAACCCAACGCTGAAGTGATTGTTACAGGGATTAAATGATTTTTTTTTTCCCCCTGATACTTGCTTGAGTGTTTGCTTTTTTCCTGGTTACTGGCTCTTATGGATTACTGCCCTAATCACGCTGGCAGCAGCACTGTTCTCTGTGGTGAGAAGGGGAGCACAGCAGTGTGAGCAGCTGGCTGCAGGAGGTTCTGCCAAAAGAAATTCAGGGCAAATCAGCTGAGATGGGCCAAAGTGACCAGCCCAGGCGGGGACAGAGGAAATCACTGCCCCATCATTGCAAAATTTCAGATATTATCACAGCACAGTTAAGACTGTCTGCTTTTAATTCTGAAGCAGAACTCTAAATTCTCAGAATTAAGAGAGAAAAAAAGAAAAATAAAGGAAACCTGGAATAAGGACAAAGCAAGCAGAAGTTAACATTCAGAGAACACTCCTGATACCTCTCAGTTTCCCATACTGGAGAGGAAGAGAAAGGCTAAAATCTTACATTTTTCTACTTTTTCTACTTCTACTGTCTGCCACAGACAGAAAATGCTGCCTTTTAGGGGAACACCATGGACCCACAGGGGTTTGGACAATGATGCCATGTTCCTGCTGTCCACTATCCTGCCCATCCAGCCTGACACAGGTGTGCCCTTGTCTGGGCCATCAAAGCAATGCCCTCACATTTTTGGGAAGCTCTGTTTCTCCCAGGTACAGGGATCAGCACCTCCAAGCCATGAGCAGCTGCCCTGGTTTTCCCTTATAAAGGACATTAAGGGACACACACTGACTGGGAGGCGAGGAATGCAAAAGACCTCAAAGAATTATTAAAAACAAACCCAAAAAACACCCATCAGCTGAAGGAACGAGCTGCAGTGGGTGCTGGGAGGGAGCCAGTGGAGATGTGATAGAAGATTCCCCTCCCCTGGCCTCAGACACCCATTTTATTTTTAAACTATTGCAGTGTTTCCTTTCATTACCTTGCTCTGCAAGGAGGTTACAAACAAGGAGAAAGGCCCTGGTTAATTGTCTGGGTGATTTATTGCACCCTGCCAGGTTTAAAAGCTGCATGAGGAATGGCTGCTCAGCTTTTCGTTGGAAATGAGCTGCCTGAAGGCTGGAGGAGATGGGAAGAACCCCAGGCATTGAACTACGGACAGCTCTTTGGTGGGGAGGGCTCCCCAAAAAAAGGAGGTTCTGCCTGCACTGTGCTGGTCACAGGTCAAAATCTGTCAGCAACGTGTCTGGGGTTTACTCTGGAGCACCAAACCTCGCTCTGGCTTGGCACTTCTCAAAGATGTAAACACAGACAGGATAAAGGGAGAGAGATTTTCTAAAAATCTCATTTCCAGGCGCTTTTTCCATGCACAGAAGTACCCCTACCCTCTGCTAACCCAGAGGGCAACTTGTGACGTCCCTAAAGTCAGTCCCACAAATGATTCCAGATTTCAGGATGATTTCAGAAAGGCCAGGAAGTGCCAGGGAGAATTTGGCTTCCCTGGTAATGAGAGAGGAGGAGGAAAAAGGCAAAAAAAAAAGCCAAAAGGAAAAAGAGTATAAGGAGTAACATAACAGAATGGAGAAGGGAATAAAGGAGAGAAAGTGGAAACAAAGCTTAAAACAAAGCTTAAAAAGCCACGGAGGGAACAGAAAATAAAAATGAACCCCTGATCTCCAAGAAGGTGGTTCTGGGTATGAACAGAAGAGCTTGGGCAGGCAGGCCACAGGGATGTTATTTGGAGCAGCTTGCTGGCTTTCCCTGGGGTTTAATAATAGCAACTGTATTTATACGACTCAAATGTTTTTGTTAAAAGGCTAAGTACTGGTATGTCATGCTAGTCACTTTAATTTAAAATAAATTCTAAAAGTTCTCACTGGAAAGGCTTGCAGCTAACTATAAATACATGCAATATGCTGATGGATTTTTTTTTTTTTTAAAGCAAATTTATTCTTCTTCGGAGGCACTAAATTGCACAACTGCGCACATTTCTGGGGCACAGATTTTCAGGGGCCCAGGAAGTCAGGATTTTTAACTGATCTGGCTGCATTTTTTTTTTTAAAATTTTTTTAAAGCCTTACTACATGCAGTGGCAGCTCTGGCTGGTTTGATGCAGGCTTTTGATACATGAAGAGATTCAAAGAGATAGGTGAGAGAGAGAGAGAAAGGGAAAAAAATGAAAAGAGGAAGAGTCCTGGGCAGGGTGATGGCACTTTTCATCCTTGCTACACTGAGCATTTGGATGACAAAAAAATCCCCATTTTACACACTTCCTTCCACTGGGAGCTCCTTGCTGAGAGCCCAGGTGAATCCTTTGGCTGCAGCAAGGTGAGGAGTGCCAGTGCCACCCTCCTGTGCCCTTGGCACTGACCGCTTCCATCTCCTCTGCAAGGCTCAGGGTGAGTTTCCACCCCAGCTGCTGTGAGCTGGCCCAGCCCTGGGCACTCCAGCAGCAAGGAGAAAGCAGCCAGGTAGGGTTCAGCAGCTCAGGGAGGATTGCAGCCCCCAATGAGCTCTCTCTGGTGCCCCTCCATCCTCAATCTGGGGCATCCAGAGGGCATTCTCCATTCACCCAGCGTTTTCACCACAGTCTGGTGCCCCTCCATCCTCAATCTGGGGCATCCAGAGGACATTCTCCATTCACCCAGCGTTTTCACCACAGTCTGGTGCCCCTCCATCCTCAATCTGGGCCATCCAGAGGACATTCTCCATTCACCCAGCGTTTCCACCGCGGTTCTGTGAAGGATGATGATGGCAGAATTCCTTAGAAGGGGCTGAAGCCAGCCTGCTGCCACCAGATAGCGGGGAATATTTATAACAATCCCTCCCAAGCGCAGCCTTTCATGCACAATCTAAACAGAAAGCTGAAATCCCAGGCCTGTAAGATGATGCCTTGGCTATATATGGTCAAAGAACTGCGTGGGGGAGAAAAAGATGCTGAGTGCCCAGCACAGGGCTCCGAGGAGATCCATTAACCTCCGCCAATTAGCTCTGCAGGACGATTGGCACTGCCAGCTCTGCTCTCCCGGGGATGTCTCACAGCGTGTCACACTCCCAGCCACGTGGATGGCAGGGCACAGCATCCCAAAAACGCTCAGAGATGTCCCCCAGCCTCCCCCCTGTGCCTGTGACGGCAGCAAAGTGATGGGGTGACCCCCTGCACCCCTGCAGGAAGGCACTGCCAGGCATCTGACAAGGCACCAGGACACAGGAATGGGGGTTTCTGGTATTCAGGCTGGCAAAAAAACCCCAAAAAAACCAAAAAATGAGAGCAAAACCAACTCCTGCATGAAAAGGGACCTAGAAAATCAGCAGGCACTGAAGAGCATCGCTTCAGACTCTGCTACTGACTGTCACTCATCCTTTTTGAAGGAGTTCTTCTGATGCCAAAAGTCCACATTTTACACTGTTCTTTTCTTTAATAACTCCCCCACAGGTCCCTGTGCAGCAGCAGCAGGAAATGAACTGCAGAGCTTCACTCCCAGAGGTGCTTCCACATGGTGCCCCCCTGGTGCAGGGCACAAGGTCCCTCCTCACACCCTGGGCTGGGGGTGGGATGGAGGCATCTCCTTGTTGCCCTCCTCTGCTTTTGCCTGAGCATTTGCTAATTTTTTAGGTTTTCCAGAGAAGCTGTGGCTGCCCCATCCCTGCAAGGCCAGGCTGGATGGGGCTCTGAGCTCCCTGGGCTGGTGGAAACTGTCCCTGCCCACAGCAGGGATCTTTAAGGTCCCTTCTAAAGTAAATCATTCTGTGGTTCTGTGTGTTCAAAACCAGACAGGCCTGAAAAGCAGCACTGCAGGATTTCCTTACAGGGGGCAAGAACAGGTTTGTGGCCACTGAAAAATCAACAGCTTTGGCCCTGTGGTATTAAAAAGGTTTTTCTCATTGCTGTTCTGATACCTGGGGAAGGTTGACCTGGAACAGGGACTGGACAGAGCTAAAAAAAAAGATATTTATTGAAAGGCCTCTAGGATACAGCTTGGGCAGGACAGGGCCTGGCCAGGGCTACACCCAAGGTGGATCCAAAACAGTCACAAAATGGACCAATGGTCACAAAGTCTCACATTTTTATCAGTTTTGGTCCATTTGCACCTTGGGGTTGAATTGTCCCATTGCAGCTCCAGGCTGTGCAGTCCCATCCTTCTTGTTCCTCCCTCCAGCCACCCTTGGTTGTGCTTTTGGGGCTGAAAGTTGTCCTTGGTGTGCAGCAGGAAAGGATTTGTTTTGTGTCCCTGCTCTGTGCAGAGCTCACCAGCACTGACTGTGAGCTCAGAGCTGCACCCCTGGGCAGCACAGAACGTGAAAATATGAAAGCTCAACCTTAAGGCATCAGTTCCCAGAGGCAGCAGCAGCTCTAAAGCAAGCACATTTTTGTCAATTTTGGTCCATTTGCACCTTGGGGTTGAATTGTCCCATTGCAGCTCCAGGCTGTGCAGTCCCATCCTTCTTGTTCCTCCCTCCAGCCACCCTTGGTTGTGCTTTTGGGGCTGAAAGTTGTCCTTGGTGTGCAGCAGGAAAGGATTTGTTTTGTGTCCCTGCTCTGTGCAGAGCTCACCAGCACTGAATGTGAGCTCAGAGCTGCACCCCTGGGCAGCACAGAACGTGAAAATATGAAAGCTCAACCTTAAGGCATCAGTTCCCAGAGGCAGCAGCAGCTCTAAAGCAAGGAGCTGCACTGCTGCTCTCACTGCTGCGTGTGGCCTCAGCAGCTCACCCAGGATGGCACCCTCAGACCAGCAAAGCCAGCCTGCCCACACGGAAAAACCTTGAGCTGGAGCTCACAATGCCTGCTCCTCATCAAGAAAGACACCAGCCTGTGCTCAGGACATCTCCTGGAGCGTTCTGACAGCCGTGTGCCTCCAGGGCAGCTTTCCCTTCCCTTCCCTTCCCTTCCCTTCCCTTCCCTTCCCTTCCCTTCCCTCTGAACGTCTTCCCGCGACTCGCGGCTGCATTTCAAGGAAACGGCGGCGAACATCTCGGCTAAAAAATGGAGATTATAACCCAAAAGGCACGTTCTCCTTCTGTGAGATCCGACACACTGCCTCGACCTGCTCGTTGTCATGAAGCAAACAGCAGCAAATCCATTTCTGCGTGTGCCCCTGCCATATGGGGGTATCAAACCCATGAGACACCACTTCCATTCCAACAGCAGCCCTTCCTCGTTTCTCTTGCTGTAATTCGTGCTGTGTCTCACAGGGTGGGATCAGGAAACCCCTGACCAACCTGTTCTCTTAAAAGCCTTCCAATAAATCCTCACTTTCTCCTCTAGCTCTGTTCAGTCTCTGTCTCAGGTCAGCCTTCCCAAGGCATCAAACTAGATTTTGGTCTCTCCCAGTGCCAAAGCAGCAGGACTCTTGGGAGTCCTGGGAGCCAACACGAAATTTAATTTTCACCTAAAACACGCTGAGTGAAGGATGCCCTGAGGTTTTGGCTCTTGGCATGGCAGAGGAAAGCAGAGAAGA
This sequence comes from Pycnonotus jocosus, assembly GCA_013400435.1. NCBI lineage: Eukaryota > Metazoa > Chordata > Aves > Passeriformes > Pycnonotidae > Pycnonotus > Pycnonotus jocosus. Next base: position 26,690 of record VWYP01010586.1, read on the forward strand.
GCATCACCACCAGCCAGCTGTGACACAGCAAATGGTGAGCTCCCAGGGTGGAAACAACCACTGGACACAGCAAACCTCTCTGCACTGATGGAAAATGAGGATACACAGGCTTGAGAGTTATAGTTTGGAACAGAACCCCCCCAACAGAGGGATTTATTTGTTTTATTTGTATTTATTTAGTTAGTTATTATTTGTGCTAGCTGTTGTGGCGTGGGCTGCATCAGAGGGCATTATTGGGCTTATCTATCCTGCAGGCAGCACCAGGCTGGACTCACATGCACCACTGCACATCCCAGTGCAGCCCACAGGGCACCAGGGATGCTTTACTGGCATACAAATCCTGGTTTCTACCCCAGTAAAGCACAGCTCATTTATCCACTCGTGGCATCTGGGGACTGACAGACACCAGTCCTCCCCGCAGGGAGCCTGCAGGGCCAGGCCTGGGGCAGCATTTCACCCGTGTAGGTACTCACAGCACGCTCTAAGGCAGGGTGAGCCACGGTCTGGGGCAGGGCACAGCTCTCCTAACCCTGAGATGGGCAGAGGAAGCTGGCATGGCAGGACAGAGAGGGCTGAGCTTACAACGGGGGCACCGCGAGGAAAGATGAAAGGTCTGTTCTGGCAAGAAGGAGTTTTCCAGCCTCAGAGCAGGGTTAGGTGCAGTGAGAGGGACCTTGATGCCCTTTGTGAGAGCCCCTTTGGTGGCAGCCACATGCCTGGGGAGCCTGGCTCTGTGTGTGCCCCAGCACAGCCTGCCTGGTGTGCCACGGCCGTGCTGCTCCAAACGCCAGGAACGGGGAAGGACAGCTCTGGAAAGCAAGGCACATCTGCCAGAAAGGCTGGGAAGGAGAAGGAGAATGTCCCCAGAAGAGCACAGGGATATCTGCATGCAGGCTCACCCTCCCCAGCTGCACGAGCAGCTCTTTCATGTGGATGCGCGGCGTCCTCGGCAGAAATCTGTTACAAATATTTGTTGGATCTTCTCTCGACAGTCTCAACAGACATAACCCAGGGGTTTAGCTGCTGGGAAAAACTCTTCAGGTTTATCTGCAGCCTTTTATACTCCTCCAGACTTCAAAGGTGCACTGCCTTTGCAGCTGGGGGTTTTGAGATTTGAAAATAACTCCTTTGCCGAAAGAGCAGCCGTGGAACCTCCCAACAGGAGCAGCGGCCAGGGGATTAGCCAGGTGGAAAATGGCTTTTCTGGGGTTGTGCTGGACAGACACGAGGTGTCCAAACCTGAAGCCACCCAGACATGTGTTTCAGGTTGTCCAGCTGATAAATCTGCGTTGCTAAAAGCCAGCAAAGCGAAGAGGCGTGAGCGTAACATTCGACTGAGCCCAGTGTTCCTCTTCAACTATCCTCCAACAAAAAATTCTGCAATGCTGCTGATCTCCAAACCCAAAGTCCATGACCTTCTGCAGGCAAAGCACAATCCCCCCTGCTCCAGGGCATTTCCAGCCCCAGCTGTGGCTCAGCTGGCTCCCCCCTAGCAGGCTGCAGCCACCCTCACAGCTCTTCTGGCAGAAGGAGGAGTTGTCCTCCCTTCACCTGGCAGGAGCTGCTCCCCAGGCCTCAGTGCCCACATCTCCAGGGCAAAGGCACACTCCTGTGCCCTGCCAACACATTCCCCTTCCTCCACTTGGCAGAGCCAGGCCTATTAACAGGATAATGAGGAGAAAGAAGTACAAGCCCGAAAAAAAGCATCTCTGATGGGAGCGTTTCAAAAGGCAGCCAGTTTCCAGGAGGCAAGAACCATTCTCCACATCAATTACCTGCAGAGATGCAAGAAACTGGATGGCAATGAGAAATTGGATAATGAAAGCTCTGATTTAACTCATTAAGTTATGGCTCCAGGTATGTGTAGTCCCAAATTTTATTTATGCCTGCACTGCCACCACATTGAGAGCATTGCTACGAGGCACGCAGCGACTGAGGAAGGGATTGAAGGTAATTTTGCTCTGCAGCTGCAGAAATGTGAGCCATTTCCACCAAGCCAAGCCTGCACCTCCCTGTCAGTGGAACCTGGAGCAGGGTGCCCATGCCCAGAGCCCTCCCAGCACTGCGAATCTCTGCAGGGTCACTCATCCTTACTGAGCCAGGGCAGGTTCCTGTCATCGGGGCCTGAAGGAGGCAAAAGCAACATTTTCTTTTGTTTACTCTAAAACACAAGCCAACATCACCTCTAAATCTGTCTGGTTTCTCCTCCTCCTCCAGCTTTTTTCAGGTATGCTCCTGTGGAATTTCCAGTTTTCCTCGCTGTCACTGAGAGGAGAAAATGCAGCAAGGTGGGGGAGATCCTGAGTCTAACATTCCCTCAGTGTCTGCTGCTGCAGGAATGACAACCAGCAGACAGACACAACCTCTGTCCCACAGGCAGGAAAGCCAAATGGTCTTTATGGGCCATCCCCAGCAGCCTTGGCCGTGGTGCATTTGCAGTTCAGACCAATTTCAAGGGAAGCTTTTCTCTACAGCCTTTTGTGTCATAAACTGGTGCCTCCATCTCAACCAAAACCTGCCTGCAGCCAGCAGAGAAGATGGAGGAGGAGGAGGAGCAGAAAGAAGGAGAAGGAGAAGGAGAAGGAGAAGAGGAAGAAGAAAAGGAAGAAGAAGAAGAAGAGGAAGAAGAGGAAGAGGAAATGAATAAGAAGAAATGAATGAATAAGAAGAAATTAATGAAAAAGAAGAAATTAATGAAGAAGAAGAAATGGATGAAGAAGAAGAAATGAATGAAGAAGAAGAAGAAAGAAGAAGAAAGAAGAAAGAAGAAAGAAGAAGAAATAAATGAATAAGAAAAAATGGATGATGAAGAAGAAATGGATGAAGAAGAAGAAGAAAAAGAAGAAGAAGGAAGAAGAAAGAAGAAAGAAGAAAGAAGAAAGAAGAAATGAATGAATAAGAAGAAATGGATGAAGAAGAAGAAATGGATGAAGAAGAAGAAGAAGAAGAAGAAGAAGAAGAAGAAGAAGAAGAAGAAGAAATGAATGAAGAGAACCTGGCTCAAATATCAAGGTCACCCAGGCAATAGCAAGGTGACCCAGTGGGTCAGGAGACCCACGTCACTGGCTCTGGGAGCATGTCCCTGAGCAAAGGGCTTCCCCTTGGGGTGCCTTCCATCCTCCCAAGGGTTTAAACCCAGCCAGTTGGTCCCAGCTTTGTTCCAGGTGTGACATCAACTGTCCCACTCCCTCCTTCCCTGCAGCAGAGTCCCAGCAGTGTTGGGTCAATGACACCCTGCTCGTTTGTGTGCTGGAGGTCATTAGTGCAGTGGTGCTGGGGAGATGGCTGCTGCCAAAGCAAGGGCCCTGCTCATAGCAGCTGGTGCAAAGAGAGCAGCACTTTAACTCCATTTTCCATCACCCAAATGCAAGCCTGGAGCTACCCGTGCTCAAATGCCTTAGCTGAGCTCACCAGCTCTCCTCTAATTAGCCCAGAAAGGAAGAAATGAATAAAACTCAGGCCACAAATCAAAGGGTGCTGCACCCAGCCAGGCCTGGAGGTCACCATCACCCCGAGCTCTTGGTCCAAAAGTGGCTTTGCCACTTCCCCCTGCTCCTCTGCAGGATTTCCCAGCGCAGAACCGGGGTGCTGGGAGCAAATCCTGCAGCACAAGCTGCCTGGCAATCCACTCCTTCCCAAAGGATGGGATTCCACATGGGAGAGGCTGAGGTGCTGAAGTGTTGTTGTTTCACCTCCTGTTGGTGTGACCCCTTCTGTCAGCAGGGTTTCTCCAAACACTTGGCCTGAAATGCATCCCCCCCCTGCTTCACTTTCCAGAGTCAGCGGGGGAAAGTTTGGTTCAGAATGCAAAATGAATCTGCTGTGCAGCAAGAGATAACAAAAAAAAAAACCCCACCAAAAAAAACCAACCCAAAAAAGCCCCACCCCAAAACACAAACCAAACAACCAACCAAAAAACCCCCAAACAAACAAATAAACCACAAACAACAACAAAACACATCAAAAAACCCAAAAACACATCAAAAAAACCCCAACACCAAAAAAANGCCAAGCCAGGGTTGTTTTTTTTTCCTGCAAACACACTGAACATGAAGCTTGACAGCTTTTTTTCAAAGGACCTGTTGCCAACCTGAGCAGCACAACCTTGCTGTGAGGTTTGATCCAAGGGGGCTCTGAGGAGGATCCAGGCACTTTGCAGCTCTCAAGTGCTCAGCTGAGAGGAGGAATTCACACAAACCATTGCCATCCTGGCCCCTCTTTCATTTTCCCTTTCACTCCTT
>VWYP01010587.1:0-111130 GCA_013400435.1 Pycnonotus jocosus
CAAGATAAATAGTTGGTGAGGAAAGGTCAAGCAAGCATTTCAGTGCTGGTTAAATCTGGAATGCAAAGCCTTCTCAATGCAGATCCATACATGGTGTTTCATGAAGTCCTTTAGATCAAATTCACAGGAGCACGGTATAAACCCACAGAGAGATTCTCAATGAAATGGTCAAAGAAAATTTCAAGGTGATGAACAGGGATTTTATCAGGAGTGTTTGGCCATCATAATAAATTGATACTGAGTTAAAAGAGTAAACTATTTAACCTCTTGGTGGTATTAGGTTTGTTTCACAAATTTTTATTAATTCAAGCAAAACACCAATAATTCACATATAGTGATCTTTTACTGCATTTCATAAAGCTGGGGTAAAATATACCAAATACAGCATTTTCTTACTGAGTAACACTCAAATGAAATACTAGAAGCAGCCCAATTCTGAATCATTACTGTTCAAAGCAAAAGTCTCCATGATCTGAAGATAAAGGTTTACTTGAAGTATTAGGTCCTTATCTGTTATGAGTCTGTTGCTAAGAGGAAATATGATGACATGTATAATGTGGAAGACTTACACCATACTTAAGGAATACCAATCCACCAGGAAAGCTAGAAAAATTCCTTTCTAGTTTGATTGCTTGGCATTTTAAGCCTTATTATAAAAGTATATTAATATTGTCATGGCTCTTGGAAACACTGGTTACAAAAATTGCACAGTCTCCTTCCATAATTGAAACTATTCTATATATGTTCTTTAATAAAAATCATATGATCCTATGATCTGATTCTGAAAATCATCTCTAGGTTACATAAGGTACTTTTTACTATTATGAGTAATCAATCAAAAAGTAACTGTTTAAGTAACTAGTGTACTATAGGAATGACAACCTGAGTTCAGTAAACCAGCAAACTTCTAATTAGACAATAATACAAATGTCACATTTGTAACTTGATTCACAATGCAAAATAACTAGAAAGAGTTTCTAGAATCTAGAAATATTTTCAAGTAAAGTAATTATAAAGTAGTAATAGTTAATAAATTCAAAAAGGAAATCTGTGACCTTCTAACACAATAAAATGCAATAGGTCACACTACGTAGACAATAAGACTTCATGAGATGTTTGTTCCAAGTTCAACATTATGTTAATTTTGAAACTTACTTGAAGAAAGAATTCCATCGATAAATTCCTGTCTTGTAATCTTTCCATCCTGATCTTTATCAATCCTCCTGAAGAAGTCCATCACGCGAGACTTCTTATGGTTCATCCAGCGCATGTATTTTTTCCTCCAAATATCAAAATCAAAGTTGGCAAATTCTCTCAGCTTAATAAAAAACAGAAAGAACTTTTTTCAGCTGAAATCCATCTATCTAGAACATCAATGAGAAAGATACCATCTGCATTTTGTTGAATAATTGATTCTTTGAGGACCTACACAAGCATTTCAAATATCTCAAGTCTCCTCATTTAAAATGACGATGACAGCTTTAAAGAACATTAAAGCACATGTATCACAGTGTTTTCAGTTAGATGTGTCATACAATATAATACAACAAATATGGAAGTTGTTTACAGTATTGTAAATCCAGGGTAAAGAAAATTATGTTAGAAGTATCTATATTCTGTAATGCTTTTCTGACCTCTTCAAGTCTGTCCAAAGCATCGTTAAGTTTTCTTCTTCTTTCCAAGGCCAGAAGCCAAACTTGCTGCCATTTGCTGACTAAAAGGTTTACCCGTGGATTCTTGGTTTCGATTTGTGCCTGGGCTGCTGACGGATAAATGCCTGGTGTTGGGGAACGCTTTCCTGTTAAAACATGATAAAACGCGTAGGGCTCACCCCGTTCAAACAAAACAAACTTCCACATGAAATGCACTTGACCTTCCTAAAATTATTCCTTCCTGTCTCAAATAAGGAGGTCATACCCCAAGATGATTCCATATAGTGAGATTTTTTTCCCTTTTTTTAACCATTGCCGGGGAACAACCCAGTGGTAGTTACAGCCTCTTATCTAGCCAGAAGCAGCTAGTGAGGGCTCCACTAGTCAAGCTGCAGAGTTTAAATTAAATCTTCGTAAATCACAGTTGCAAAGTAAACAACCTCATTTTAGAAGCAGGTTCCATGTATGGGTAAGTATAAAACACAATGGGTATATCTAAAAATACTAAAAGCAATTTCCTCACTTAATGATTCACTTTCCATTCAACTTCACTGAATACACTTCTAACTGGATTAATATAATTTTATAGACAGTAAGAGCACAATTTTTCTCTGTATCTGTCTGTGAAGTTGTCTGCACTTTCACATAATAGAAAATTTCCAAAGACTCAGCTTGTACTTGCTCTTGGAAGTTTAAGGGCACAGCAAAGGCTGCACACTTTAAAAATAGCTATTCACAAAGATTAGGACAAAATGTAAAAATACATGTCTGCTCTGAGCAATTTCCTCACAATTTATAAAAAATGAGAGATAATTTAAAAAACTCAGCCAAAGAATTTTACCCTCTTTCACGAGAAGTTGATCAAACCTATTAGATTATTAGCAATCTGTGAACTTTATAGACAGAGCAACAGTATGTGTGACACACCCCAAAATACGCTGTTACTTACTTCCTGCTCTCCCCTTATCAAGGACAGGAATATGAGATTGAACTGGAGAGGGTTCAAGTGCTTTCCTTTTATAGGTCTTTGTAACTTTATCCACATCAGGCTGTTTTCTGGTCATTTCTTCCATGAATGTCTGCAATCAGATACAGGGGATCTTAATTAACAGTCACAAAAGTAACCAGGGGAATGAAAAACATACACAACAGCAAAACACCAAAGTTAAAAAGAAGTGCACAGCAAGATACTTACAATGCCAGCCTCCCAATATAGACATAGATAAATGTTTTGTAGACAAGAAAAATCAGGAGTATAAGCTTTTAAGATCACTATGGCCAGTCTGTTAAAAGAAGGCTGAATCTATAAAGCAATCTGTCGAACTCCTTTATTAACTGTATATGGTGAGGTGATATAGAACAGAATTTTGCCTCCAAGATCCTGGTGTTCAGACGGCAGTTCACAGAAGTGAGACAGCTCTGGTGTGTAAGCTGGGATAAGTCTATGAGCATCCACTACACCAGCAGCTCCCTCTGGCATTTCATAAACCTATTTTTGATATTTAATCAGTAAAGCCACATTGCAGCACTAGATCTAACTAAGGTGGCAGCATTATCATACATTTCATGTGGGTTTTCCTCTATCCCTAATACTATCCTTGCTTGTATTCAATTATTATAAGAAGAAATAGCAAAGGAGATTCGCAGTTGACCACGCAGTCTGGCTGAGATGTGAACCCCTGTGAGTGACACATCCCTTAATAATCCTTACCTGATGTTCAGCTATAAGAGCTTTAACTTCCTCAATCTCCTGGGGTATAACCTCTTTGTCTTTTTCAGTCAGTGTAGTCTCTGCCCACTGCAACCAGGACAGCAAGGCTTCCAGCAGCTCCTGGTTAGCAATAAGTCCAGCCAGAGCTCCTGCCAGTCTCTGTTGATGTTGTTTAGCCCATGCTAAGACCTTGACAAAGGAACCAATACATCAGTATGTGCACATCTGAAACTCTTCACAATGTATTTAAAATTGCTCTGCTAACTGTAAACCCACAGCTACTTCTTAGGCCTACTGTTTGAATATCAAAAGTGTTAAATGTAGCGGCTGATTCCTAACAGTAGCTAGGTAACTAGAATTCCTAGTCCAACACATTTCTTCCACAGATATTCAGTATTAGATGCTGCTAAACACAGTAACTAGCACATCTAGGCAACATATTAAGAATTTTAACTATATGTGTGAATTAGTGAATCACACAGAATTTGGTGTCAGTTTTCCTCCTGGGCACTCCTGAAGCCATACTTGGCTATCACCAGTATTTTGTTTTTCTTTAAGCTTAATATAAAACAGAAAATATCACTCTAACAGCTGAGGGTACAACCTACCTGTAGCCATTTAAATCATTTAGATATCCTCTAGATTAAGAATATGCCGGACTGAAATCCTCTCTAATGTAATCAGAAAATCCTTCACATTTGCCATGCATTTTCTTTCCTTTGTAACTTTTCAATTTCCCCCTAGAAACTATTGGTTTTCCTCATTTGGGAAGTGTCAGACAGTATTTCCTTTAATACATACAAACAAAGAAGCTTGACCATCTGCTTTAGCTCTTAAAGCCCTGTAAGTTTTGAAAGAAAGCCTAGGGAAGCACAGTGTTCACATCCATCACCACGAGTATTTTAAATGTTTAGTTCTCAACAGCTGGATCATTTCCTCACAGTGTAACTACCATGTTAGTTGTCAGCTATGTTCTAATTGAAGATGGACGGCTGCAATGAAGATGGTTCAACATATACTGACCTCTTCAAACCTGGCTCTGATGATTGTTATCCAGTGCTTAATGGTGGTGATGGAGTCTGGGTGGCAGATAGCCAGAATAGCTTCTCCCATACCTGTTGCTTTATTCAGTTCTGCCTTTTTCTCTTCCAGTTTCTTCATAAATTCCTAAAACAGAGGTAATAATTTTAATTAGAGGCTGACAAAATTTGCAAGGGAAATCTGAGTGCATAATCTGGAAGGTCATAAGTCTCTTGACTGCTCAAGCAGATTCATCTTGCAAGAGGCAAGTTTCTCTTATATGAGGAAAGCTTAAACTGTTTAAAAAGCCTATTCCACATAAAGTACTAAACAAAGTTCTAAAACCTTATCCCAACTTGCTGCTCCTTAAAAGCCCATCATGCTCTAAAACCTTGAAAGATGCATGCTCTTAATAAAGAAAACAAAGGAAAATCACAGCATTTAGAAGTGCTATAAACCAGCTATATGATGGTTAGGATCACTATTGGCAATATTTCAATGACTTGGTTTGTCAGTTATAGTAATTCTTCATAATAAACTATCAAGCTCCTACCAGAGGCTGGAAATGTCCAACTATAATTGCATGCTCAGACAAGATGACAGAGTTCAGAAGCAGCTATACTAAACTAACACAAGTGTGTCAACACAGCAGCTGAGGGGGAGAGACACAGCATGTGGGAAAAATCTTGTAAAAGCAAAAGGATGTTTACAGCTTTAGGCATCAAGCTCATAGTTATTGGTATTCCTATGACAGCAGGACCAGAAATGGATGTGGGGGAGGAACAACAATAAGAAAAAGCAACTGAAAGGATGAGTTTTCCCATCCTTTCTATAGCTTGCATTTCTTTCTTTTTTTTTTTTCTTTTCCCCTTTACCTTTTATTTTTGGTTAATCATTACTCCTACAATGATTTTACTTTTCTGCCTAAATGTTATGCAAGTCCGTGTGTCTTTGTGAGCATCCTTAACTGGAACTGCGAATATCTCTCAGTGCTTAGTGGAAATATTTTTATCCTTTAACTTCTTTAATTAGGCTACAAAATGGAACCATGTCTCTGAAAGCTTAACTCTACCTCTCTCCGGCCATAAATCCATTTATTTTGGATTAAAGATGAAATTAGAGATGAGCCAAGTCAGATCATAGACAATTCAAAATCACCAAAGCATTATAAAAAACAGGTTCTTCAACAACACAAAATGACATTATCCTGTGCCTTTACAAAATAAGTATGAAGTTATTATGAAATAAAAGGTAAAAGACATAATCTCTTCTACCTTGTTCCAGGCTTGTTCTAGAAGCCTGGAATATGTAGGCTCTATATTTAAATGCATTTGTTGCTAATTGATTTTGATTTAAGCTTTAATTATTGCCAGACTTTAAGATCCAAATCATAATAGCAAACCTTCTCTCACAAAAACGCATGCAAATCCTTACAGTATTTCAGTTCAATATAATTTTGGAAAAGTTGAATTGGATTATAATGAGAGATTACCAAAACAAGCCAGAGACAGGTGGAAAATGGGCAAAAAATGCTCATTGTGTTCCCCTGCTCAGCTGTACTAGAGTATTTCAAAAATTAAACCTATGACACACAACTCACAGTGTATTAAATTCTCCCTAATTGCATTGAACTCTGTGGCAAACCAGTGACACAGACACATTTGTAAAAGAGGAAATGGGATGCCTTTCATTGAGCAATGCAGTGCATTAACCCACTACAGCTCTCACTCCCTAGAGAGGCAGACGAGTGACAGATATCTCTCTGGCTGAGACAGCAGAATTCATGAAATCATGTGCAGTATTCAAGAAGAGAAAAATCAGAAACGGGCATAAAGATGGACCATTTGGATAAAATATTGTCCTGAAGAAAACATTTCTACATGTAGTTGAATGCAAATGCAATAAAACTATTTTATCACAGTGAAAAAAGGATGATACATTTCATATTTATGTAATAATTTCAGTCAAATATTTTTATTATAGTATGCCACATTATAATGCATACATAGCATTTAAAAGTAATATATACTATTTTTTTCCTTATTTTCTTTTTGTCTTCTCGAAAGCTAGTATTATCATCTTAAAAGGAGAGATGACCTATTTGAGAAAGATTGTGTGAGTGGTAAAACTGTAATGCCATAATCTTTCCCAGCTTGACAATTTCTCTATTGTTTGCTCTTTAAGAGGAAAATGTAGGAGAACAACTTCTAAAGCCTACTAAAAAAATTTAAGTACAGTATGGACACATTTAACACCAAGACTGTTGTGCTAACTATCATCCTTCCCAGCTGGACAGGGCTTCTCAGAGACAAACTTTGCTTTGAGGTTCCAAGTTATGCTTCAGCTTTGGCAGCACAAATTTTGACCTTAGTACAGAAATATTTTGCTAATCCATCTACAGTGCAGAGGAAGAGATTTAAAATTCTAGTTTCTAGTTATTTCAGTGGACCTAAGATTTCACTTAGTTCTCTTCTCTGTAGTCAGAAGATTAAAAAATCAAATAAAAGGGAACTGGTGAAGCACATGTGGAGGAGAGGCAGCTAAAAGACATTTCATTGAACAGAGACATTAGGTTGCTGCTGCCAACATTAGTCAATACACTATGAGGTTGCTACATCAGCACACGCTGATGTATGCACACATGATGCATACATACATTTACCAGCTTATGACTAGCAATCAGTTTCCAGGGCCCTAAATTAAAACTGAAAACTTTTTCAAAACATTTCATTTAAAGCACATTGAAAATCCCTCAGTTAAGAACCATTTAATAGTCCTATCTTGTATGTACTGCACAATAATATTAACAAACTCAATTTAAACAGGATGCTTTTCAAATCTCCATTTCATAAATTTTGCTTTGATTTTCTTCAGAGCAATGATGAACGTATCCAGGACCTATAATACTGTTCTATAACGCTGCAGGCACTACACCCTTGGTACTATTTTGTGTAGGCTGAGCTGTGCATGTTTCTAGCCTCTTGTTTGGAGAGTGAAAATTTGACCCCTATGATCCTTACTTAGCCAATTTCCCATTTCATTACTGCAAAGTTAGTTTGATGGCCTATAATCCACTACCTGCAGTACCTATGCCACTGCAATATTACAGTAGCCAATGCATGTGAAGTATGACAGCATGCTGTTTCATCATGACAAAAGGTTCATGAATGCTATCATCATTCTGCTGAGATTTATAAATGACCTTGCAAGAAAAGTCTGTGCCCTTCAGGTCAATGGTGCTAAGGAGACAGATGTATTTTTGCTACTATAGCAGTCTGTGTGGCAACTACAGGCATCGTACACTCCACAGAGGGGCTTGCATCTCTCTCTAAGCGTTTATAGCAACTTTCTCAAGGCCCATTTTTAATAAGCCAAGATGATTCAAACAACAGCCCAACACCAGTCTGGACATTAAACTCTCAACTATATTAAATTTCTAGCTTCTCTACAGAAAGAATTGCCCCAACACTGGATGCTGGATAGAACTATCTGGGATAGACTCTGCCTCCTTTCCTCTATTTTACGACCTATCAGAGCAATTAGAACGAAGAGGATCCTCTTCATTTTTTTGCTTACCCTGTGCTGCTCTATCAGTGTTCGCAAGGCCTCTTCATCATCTGGAAGGATGCCGTGGAAACGAAGAGCCTGCTCTGCCTCTGCCAGCCACTCCAAAAGGACATGGACAACTGAGTGGAATTCTTCTGCCTGTTAACATACAAAAAGTCATAGCCACTCATGAGGTGATCTGACAGACACACTGCAGCTTATACAGGAAGATTGAGACCACATTTTGAATCATTAATCATCCAGCAGTACCAGCACATTATCTTTCCATTAAAAAGTCAATGATACACAGCACTACATTTTCATAACTGTAAAAACAGCTCATGCTTCCCAAAAAATTATAGGGAGGCTAAAAGCCTGTTCATGCTTTTAGCCATCTGATTTATAGTGTATTTGCAGCTCAGTGGAGAATGTCAAGCCTTTACACTAACAAATTACACAGGAGGTGCTTTCAGGGACCAGCTGGAGAGATGAGAACTATTGTCTGCGCAGCCTAAAGCACCAGTAAAGCAAAATGAACTGACAGCCTGTTGGAGAGTGACTCTTTTGTGTCTAGAGAATACAAAAAAGGTTCACCTTTAGGTACAGCCATATTCAGACACAAGTAGTGTTTGAGCTAAGTTCAGTATTGTGTCTGCTGAGCAAAGTAGAGCAGGAATATTGTACATAGTGGATACACTGCTACTGCAGGAGCCCCATCCTAGCATCAGTCCAAGCTAGTATATCTTCAGAGAGCTGTACATCCATATTATCTCAGGTGTGGAAACAACACAGATACACCTATTTATTGGGATTGGTACCAGATAATGCTGACATACATAGACTGTTCTAGGCCGTGACGGCACTCAGCACAACTCTATTTTTTCTCTGAAGTACCTCACCGTGCATTGTAATTGTGCCAATGTAAAGAATTTTTCAATACACAAATTTACTTCTTTCCAATAAGGCACAGAAAGCATAAATATGATTGCAACCTCCTGCTTCTTGTGAATGGAGACATAGTTCTTTATCATCCTTCATATTTGACTGTAACTTCAGTGATTTCCTTAGATGGTAAAGTCTTCAAAACATTTGTTTTGCATTTGTGGCTGAGACTAATAATAACAGGAATAATAAATGCTAAGAGGCACTATTTATGTGCTGTGGTAAAAGGATGGAGAAGGTAAGCAATGAGTTAGCAAGTAAATGAGTATTTTCAAGTAAAATGAGCATTGACATCAAGTGCATGACATCAAGTGAAAATGAAATGAAATTTCTGGCAACTAAACTGTGAGATATTTTTCACTGCTTCTCATACAGTACATGTAGCACCATTATTATTCCTCTACCTGCCGAAGGGCCTGTTCCAGTCGTGTTTGCTTGGATACTGACAGGGCACAGACTGTCTCCCAGCGAGTGCTTAGCTCCTGCATTTGGACTTTGACCCACGAAGAGTCATCACGACTGCCTTCTATCAGCTCCCTTGCAGAGCGCTTCAGAGCCTGGACACTGCTTGTTCTTTTTCCCAGCTCCTTCTGGAAAACCTAGACACCAGACAAAATATATTTGAAATGTTTAGCTCCTTAAGACATGCTCATGCTAAAAACAAGAAAAAACTACTGGTTATGAAAAGGAATGAAAATACAGATTTATTTCTGTCAAGAGTAACTCCATTTAAGTGATGCAAAACACCTATTTATTAGATTCCATAGGAAGATATTAATACTCTCTTCTAACATAATAAAACTGGAATATGGTAGGAAAATGTCAGGCATTTCCTAAGAATCCATTCTGGTGCAATGCACGAGAAATCTAGTCTCCTTACCACTGCTGGCTTTCCGTTCTTTATCAAAGCAATTCACCTGACATGGATTAATGCATAAGATTGCTGCGGCAGGAAAAGATCAGATAAAAAGCTAACAATCATCCAAACAGAAATAAAACTCCAACTAGGGGGTCTAACTGTAAGGCTGTGGATCTTGCTGCTTATTTGTATATTTATGTGGGAGTATGTTCACATTAGTGGATTGAAGAAGCTCCAGTTACTTAAAAGAGCTCTTAGAAGAAGATAATTACAGTGTGCCGTGCCACTGACTGCGATCTACTTGTGATGGACAGTGGTATTTCAGAAGCAATTGAAGCATAGTGCAGGCTAATTTTTATAGACAGCCCATGTTTCCAAACACTTTTTTTGGAGGCCCAAAATCTCCTCAGTGGAGATGAAAGTCACAGGTGGATGAACAGAAGGACCTTCACCTCCTCATCTTCCCAGGCTGCAGAGCTCTGCCCATGTGTCACCTTTGCAATACAAGTAACTTCAGCAGCCATTTCTTCTGACATACTGAACTGCAAAACTGGGATTCAGAGGCAGAGTCCAACACCTCCTACTTTTTCCCACATCCAAAACCACTTCAGTAATGAAATACTGCAGGCTTCCAACACAAGCACCTTGGGCCATGGTCTGGTTGAAATCTATGCATAACTTTAGCACTTTAATTACCATTCTCAATAAATATACAGCAGCCCCACAGGTCTGAAAGGTTGCCATAGTCATGACAAGTGCACTGGACATTTAGTTAGCAGAAGGACTAAAAAAGAGCTGTCTGCCCCAGGGTTTTCCAGTAAAATTATTTTTGCCATCTCTTGCCTCTAGACACACATTTGCAAATGCATATTTGTAATTTATGACATGATATTAATAAATATACAAAGTAGCACAATAAAATAGAATATCTCAATGCTAACTGGTATTAATGAGTCATTAAGAGTTGTTCACTTCCATGTATGTTTTATAGCAGTTTCTGTTGTTGACTACATTTTTGTTACAAAACAATTTCATATTTTTAAAAATTACAGAATAGTGAAAGATATTAATAAAATGTTACATTTATGAGCAGTCTAGTAATTAAAAACCATATTTTTGGAACTACCTTGTGGTTGTCAATCAGGTTCATTACTAAATCAATATCTCCATGTACTGGTTGGTCTTCTGCCAGCTGAGGTTCAATTTTGTATAACCAGTCAATGAGAGCTTGCAGAGCATCAGTAAACTGTCCTGAAAATAGCAGGGCTTCCTCCAGTTTATTTTGTCTGAGAGAGGAAAAAAAGCCAAACAATCACACACACACAAAATAATCATTTATACATGTCAGGAAAATATTTTCAGCATAAAATAATAAAATCATGGAAGTGTTAAGGTTGGAAAAGACTGGTAAGATCATTGAGTCCAACCACTATCCCATCACCACCATGTTCACCACTACATCATGTCCACAAGTGCTACATCCACATGCCTTTTGAACACTTCCAGGGATGGTGACTCAGCTACTTAATGAGGCAGTCTATTTCAATGCTTCACAACCCTTTCAGAGAGAGAATTTTTCCTAAAATCCAACCTAAACTTTACTTGGTGCAATTTGAGGCAGTTTCCTCTCATGCTGTCATTTGTTGCCTGGGAGAAGAGACTAATCTCACTTGGCCACAGCCCCCTTTCAGGCACCTGTAGAGAGCAGTAAGGTATCCTCTGAGCTCCTTTCTTCCAGGCTAAACAAACTCAGCTCCCTAAGCCACTCCTCATCAGACTTGTGCTCCAGACCCTTCCCCAGCTCTGCTGCCCTTTCCTGGACTCACTCCAGCCCCTCAATGTCTTTCTCACAGTGAGGGGCCCAGAACTGGACCCAGCACTCCAGGTGTGGCCTCAGCAGTGCTGAGTACAGAAGGACAATCCCTGCCCTGGTCCTGCTGGCCACACTATTGCTGACACAGGCCAGGATGCCACTGGCCTTCTTGGTCACCTGGGCACAAACTGGCTCATGTTCAGCTGGTTGTTGACCAGTACCACCTGAGAACTTCAAATCAAGTTTCCCTTTTGGAAGGACTCTTCCTTCCACTTCGTCCCCTGCTCATCTACCATACCATTAGGAAAGCATGCATTTGCAGTATTTTACTGCTTTGGCATTCTTAATTATCAAACAAGCTAGCCACTCTGGTTCTACTTTTACACATCAAATTCCAAAAACAGAAGCCTTTTTCTTATTGGATGAGTTGTTAGTTGAGTTTCATTTACCTTTCCACTGACTTTCCACAAATTGTATCCCATTTATCTCTTAGTTCACTCAGCATGTCATCAAGTTTCAAATTGTCATCAGCCAAGGTGGTTTTCTCTTTCAAGGAACGTCCAGTCCTATTTGTGGTATCATACACAGAATGTTTGGCACCAAGAGATTTCTGGAATTCCTATATATATGGAAAAAAGGAGAAAATATTAGTATATCATTAACTACTTACAGGCCATTGTTAATTAGTTTTTGACATACTATTTGCAATACAAACTGTAAATGTTGCTGCAAGAATAATTAAAACTTACTGCAAAATTTCTGTGCTAATGCCACAGTGCACCTGGGGCTTGACAATAGCATACTCCTGCCTTTTGTCCTTCTCTAGAAATGTAGCTCTATGCTTACTGGAACAACTTCAGGAAAATCCCTCCTTCAGTGAGGGCAATGATTCCTGTCCGACAATATTCCTAAATTTCAACCTAGCAGTCAGAAGGATGTGAAGGAACTGCTACTTTGGGAGCCATTAACTGAGCATTCTTTGCACTACATTCTTACGAACCAAGATTTCAAGTCTTGTAGAGCTCCCCATGAACTACAAAGGTTATTCTGGTTTAGCTCAACATGGACAAGCTAGGAAACCTCTGAGCAGAAGCAGCAGTCATGTAACATCCCAATAACTTAATCTGTGCTAGAACTATAAAAAGCAACATTTGGTTTGTAATTTAGTATTTCTTTACTATTCTTTAATTTTCCTCATACAAAACAAGAAAACCTTTGAGAAAAAACATAACTGTCAGTAAAAATAAATACAATTTTCAATATAACCAGTTTTTTATAACAATACAAATAAAATGTCTATGTTTCTTTAATTTGATGGGGTTTTTTAATTACTTAACACTATGCAAACAATGTTACTAGGTTTGCACAAGGAAACACAATTAAATTGCTGCCACAAAGAAAGATCATATAGGAAAAACAGATTTAGAGATGGCAAAGGGCTGCAGTTAGTTCATTCCCTAAGACTAAACCATATCTACTTTCATTTGACTTCAGGTATAACTGAAAGTAGATTTTGGTTTAAGCTGCCAGGAACAGATCGGTAAGTTAATTACTGAGATTTTGTTCAGCTAGATACCTTCCTTCTAAGGAAGATGGGTGCATACAGATAAAATTAGAAAGGTTCATACAAATGTACTGTAAGTACACTCAGCATTACTACAGAAATGGATTGGGTGACCTAGAGTGGGTTTTTCCATCCCTGACTCCCAAAAATGAGAAAAAAATTCCAATAAACAGACCATGAATAACCCCCAAAAGTCCCTGGCAACATGCTAGATATGAGTGAGAGAGAAAACATATTATCTTGGCTTTTCTTTTTCAGGGACTTTTTTTTGGCAGTAACAACTGGCAAAGAGCGGGTCCAAATTATTTCTTACAGCACACATTCAGTTGGGATAGCAAAATCCTTAAAAAATGGAGCAAGGAAACCTTCAAGGCTGGACAGAAAAGACAAAGACAGACGTGGGGTATATGTGGGAGTGGAAGGAAAAGACTCAAAATACAAGGAAGGACATTGCAGTGTTGGGAGGTTTGACAACTCATTAAGAAACAATTGAGCTGATTTCTTCAGAGGGTGGTGTTTGAAGTTTAAAGTCACAAAGTTCACCAAACTCCCTCTCACACACATTCATCCTTTTTCTCCAGATCACCAGTTTCAATCCTTATGTGCCTGTACCAATTTCATCCTATTCCTTAATGAGATTCAAGCAACTCAAGCAGTAATGTCTGCAGGCTTTTTACATGAAAGAAGCTGAAGAAAATATATCAGTGCACATCATGCAACCTGATAGATGGAATTTGAGGAAGCTTGTCCCTAAACAAGGACAGTCTCATAAAACATACTGCTGTAGGTATAAAGCACATTACAAGTTTATCAGGTTTAAAATTTCTGAAGATGGGATGAGAATACAGGTAGAGAGGCCTGAAAACCTCAAAACAAAGTTACAGTGCTGACCATACTGGTGAGAAATTTGAACATGTAAAGAAAAGAGAAGAATGAAAGGATTAGAAGATTAGTAAAACTCAGACTATGGTAATAGCAAGATCCCCCATGCCAGTTCAGATCACCGACTTTAAATTCTGGCAACAGCAGCAATTCCAAAACAAACTGAAATTGCAGAGTTGGCGTAACAGAATGTTAACATAGGTTTTATCTAAAGGTTTTAACAACAGACACAGGTAAAACTATTTTTGCTTGACCAACTGCCACCTCTCACTATATTAAAGGAGAATGTTTTCCTGGTTGATAAACACCACATCATGCAACCTGATAGATGATAAAAAAAATAAAGCAGACTGATGAAGTCATTAATATACATGACAAAATTTGTCAGAGGTAAAAGCAATCACCAGAAGCTACAGCAAAAAGAAAAACTAGATAGGGAAACCTCTCAGGATATTGTGGAATATTAAAAAAAGTAGTCAATGGAGAACAATAAAGCTGACATAAAACTGACATAAATAGTAAATATATGCCAAAATGTAGAAAACCAAATGATCTTTCAATATTCTAGTGTTTGATGAAACTGCCCCAAGAGAAATCTTAAGACACAATCATATCTCTGAGGATTCTACCACTCATCCACTTGATCCTCAGTAGTATATTATTCTAGGCATTTTACAGAAGTCAAAATGTAATAAAGACTACTTCTGTCTCTGCTTTTGCTCTGTGTCTGATGGAATTACAGAGCTTTATATTATCATTACAAGTTTGAAAAGCCAAGTGAGTGAGAGAGATTTTTACATATTCACAGCTGAATTTCTGATAAGATAGTTTCAGAATTTTGAATCCAATAAAGAATAATATGGGAGCAGTACTTGCTCCAATACTGTCACATTGTTTTATAGGGGATTTCATGAATATTTCCACTTGACATATAAAGCAATTGCCAATCAAAATACTTGATTATTTTTCACTTTTGAAGTTGTCCTGCAGTATTAAAAGAAAAATCTCAACCCATTTAAGTGGACAGTAAATTTTTGGTTTAAGAACTTAAGGAAAGCCTCTTCAGAGATCCCTATTCTGAAATTGTATTAATCTGCTTTTTAAAGTTTCCATAGTGTTGTATTATTCCTTTCTCTTCATTTTTAACCATTCCTTCGCATATCAGGTACTGTGAAAAGTTCTTTTTATTCACACCCTGTTAAAACACCATCATTTAATTTGATGGGAATAAACACCCCATTGCAGTGAGGCCTCCAATCTACTTTCTTTGCTGATTGAACAGTACAAGACTGAAAGACTTACCTACATTCCACTGGGCATTTTGTGTGTCATGACTCACCTTATGCTGTGCAAGCTGCATCTTTATTTTGTCAGGGTCATTTGCAATTTCAAGGTCTGAGTCCAGAGATTTCTCTGACTCTTCCAGCCATTCCATAAGTTTATGCCAGGCTTCATGGAACTAAAGGAAAGTCAGATTTGCATGGACTTAAAAATTCACTGAAACAGTCCAAAAGCATTAAACCCCAACCAAGACTGGCAAACTTTGACAAAATTTGATATGTTTTTTCTCCCTGGTCTCTTAAACAGAACTGGTCCAGCCATGTGCCCACTGTATTTACTCTCCCTTCCCCAAGTGAGTTAACAACCTTTAACATACATGATGTGCACACATCATATGTATCTGTCAGAGACATATTGGAAACATCTGTCAATGTGTTGCTCATTTGGATTCCTGCAGTTTTATTAATGGACAGTAAATACAGGAAGAACAGGGCTTAGCTATTGCTTATATGGGACCATGGCAGGAAATCACTGGGGAAAACTTCCGTCCGGGTGACTGACCAAGATGTTTGCTGTAACACTCATAAAAGCTCTCATTATATCAAATGCTATCTTCATGAGCAAGGAAGAAATTTTTGATCTTCCTTCCTGTTTGAAAGAAAAGAGCACTTCAGGGAAGGAAGCAGGGGAAAAGTAAAGACTCAACCAGCTTTCATGAAGTATCATCCATTTGGGTTTTGAGTTTTCTAAGCTGGTCATTTCTCTCTCTTCTTGCCTGGGCTGCCTACACATGGAAGCACAAGAAACTAGTTCAGAAACCTTTCAAGGCATCTAAGACACTTGTTCAGGGCTGTTGATTAGGCCTTGACACCAGATTAGCCTTCAGTACTCCTTGCACACTCCACACACAGTTGTCATCTTAATAACACCGTATTCAGCTTTGTAAATGCATATTGAGATGAAACCCATCTCATTGCAGAATTGCTGTGTCTGTGAATGCACAAGAGAAACTGCTGGAAAATAATAAACATTATTGGCTTATGGGCTAATTCATTGCCCAGAGAACTTCCTGAACTAGTGGTGGTAGGGGTGGACAGTGGAACATGGTTTAGCTGTGAACATCACCAAATCTTGAATGACTATGTTCCCCTTGAATAGAAAGGAGTTAGAACTTCCTATTGATATTTAAACAGGTTACACTCCTCTCACACATTTTGCATCTTATCTTTTATGTTCCTTGGTGAGGGAAACATGTACCTAAGGAAAAAAAATGCATGGATGCTCCCAACTGAAGAAAATTGTGCAAACAGCCCCCTCCCCCCAAAACCCAACCTCTCCTAGTTTTTAAGGAAATAAATGGAGATACCTTACCACACAGAAGATACTGGTCTAGTAACTAACAGAAGAGACTGAGTGATAAGTGTTGAGTATAATCAGGACACAACATAGACCCAAGAAGAAAATATCAAGGAATATTCCCACAGATTAGTGGAAAGGGTTCATCACATTCTTTAAAATACACAGAGTTGATTATGAAACTTCTTTTTGAAGACAGATGGCACTAATACACATCTGGAATCCATACTGTAACTTTCTTTTTTCAGACTATCCTGTACTGCAGACAGAAGTCACTGCTTGGGTTGAAAATGATGCTTTCACCTCCCAAATGATGTGCTCTGGGATTGAATCACAGAAATCGCTCCACTAACTCAACACTGTCTGTTACACTAAATGCAGGCTTGCTTTGTAAGTGCTTTAAAGCATCATATTCTTCAACAATCTGGATGCAATTACATCTAAGTTCAAAGAGCTGTATAACAGCTGTTGTCCCATTACCTGTTTGGCTCTTTTCCTTGCATCATCCAAAGCTCTTCCCCTTTCAACTAAGCGTTGGACTACTTTTTCCCATCGACTCTGTACACTAATCAGCAGATTCTTAATAAGGACAACGTCCTGTTTCTGGCTGAAATACTTCAAATGGGTTCCAGTTTTGTCCAACTCTATGATCTGATCTCGATGAGAGTTCACTTCTGTGGCAAAAACCTTGGAAAAAAAGGGTAAAAAATACTGAATACTGTGTTGGGTAAACATTGAAAAAACCCAGTCTGATAAAGAATGATGTAGTAAGAAAGACTATAAAATACAATTTTAAAACAAATGAAATGTTTCTCTGAGTGCCAGCATTATAGGGTTCATTTGGACATTGTTACAGTATCTCCACAGAGTGGGAGAAAAACATTACACATCTGTTTCTTTATATACCTTGTGTTCATCAATTTGAAATAAGACAGTGTCCAAGATAAGACTTGGCCGAGAAGCTGCAGTTAGAGTCTGCTCAGCCTGAGTAAGCCAGTTGATGAAATCTTGAAGTGAGTTGTGGAACTCCATGGCTAAATTGAGGGCTTCTTCCAGTTTGGTCTGTAAAGACAGGTCATACTTCATTAGTGGCTGATATTGTGCAGGGGCTTCAGCCAAGGAAACCATTTTAGTTCAGCACTTTGGAGTAACCATTTCAGCTTACCATTTCAAAGCACTTTTCCAACTCAAAGTTTCTGAGTTTTAAAATAACAGCCTATATTTGAGCATATTCAAGGAGATGGATACAGGAGTTACAGAAAATTTATGTATAACAGATGAATAGAAAATACAGTACCTAGTATCAAGATAAATTTTTCCACATTAGAACATATTTCCTACTACTTAATCCAAATGGGACATTTGGATTTATCAAGTTCAATGCAAAACCAGTAGAATTTCAGAAATCTAAGGTGGTAGTGCACTTGGAAGAACCTCAAGTAGGTCATCAAATTTATTCTCTTGCGCTTAATGAATAATAAGTTTTCCTAGAGCACTTCTTTTTAATAAAGTCAAATTTCCATTTTGGTTGCCTGAACAGAAACTAATTTGGGATACAGAATTTTGTTGATCATGAGACAGCAGTCAGAGATTTTCAAACACTTACACTGCTGACCTCACTAAGCACTCCAACCTTACAGCTTCTTGCAAGAAGGTGCATGTATTGGGTGTTAATTAGTTCATCATTTTTACTTTATTATTACCTTAAGAGACATTAGCATTATAACTTTAAAATACAGCTAAGTTGTCAATTAAAATATTTGTGCTTTATACTTATCAGGGCAGTACAGAGAGGTTCTCTGTTTGCAATCATGGATATTATTTTTGTTTGATTGAGTTAGAACAAGTGGACTACACTTCGTGAAGGAATGAAAGCCACATGAAATTAATAACAAGAAAATGTCTGTTGCATATCAGTGAAATCATGCTATTGATCTATTAGAACAGAAGGTAGTCACTTGAAGTGAATTGGCAAAAGGCCAAGTTTTTGAGTATTTTAAGAAAAAATGGCTAAAAACTAGGAAAATTAACACAGCAATTCTGTACGGAGGAGGAGATAAACGTGGAGGATCATTCAGTCTCTCAAGTCTATGATTACTACAATAAAATCCAGAAAATCCCTAGTCCTACCAAATGAGCGTTAACTGTATCAGTTAATATATTTCTATAGAACAGACTTGTGCCATTCTCATCATACTCCTCCCCAGTTATGGATAATTAACTTCTTGAATCTCATTTTCCCCAGTACTTTCTAAAAGTATTACTGAATTATGCCAGTCTCTACAACTGATTTTAAATGTAAAGAAACAGGCAAGTAAGCATCCATAAAAGCACTGATCATTAACACACCTAAATGCATGATTTACGCTTCTATTTTTATGTAAAAACACGTACTTTTCTTTCACTGAGTTTTGTTTGCACAGACTCCCATTTTTCTTTCAAGTTATTTATGTCCTGCTCAACGTTCGTTTCAGCAGACTCTGGGCATCTTGCAAGCATCTGCTGGCCTTTCTGCATTAGACACTTGTATGTCTCTTCTTTGGCCTCAAAGGCAGCACAAAGTTCCTAAATAAAGAAAGGACCAGAAATAATAAGGTAGAAATTCAATACTCTTTATAAATACCATTGCAACATTTATTCCTCCCCCAACATTTAGCAGGTATGACTAAGACCGATAAAGAAAACACATGTAATTCATAAAAAGCCAAATGAGAAAATGAAGGACCCAGTTCCTCAGGAAATGAAAACTTGTATTGTCTGTCAATGTCTTCTCTGAGATTCAGAGATTGGCAAAGTACTATGCACTTCTTGAAGAAGAGTTGCTACAACTTGGTTGGATTAAAATCCATCTGCAGCCGAAACACAAAAATTGTCAGCATTACATTACACAGCATGCTGAAAGCCCAGACATATCCAATACCCTTGGGAAG
The DNA here is from genome assembly GCA_013400435.1 of Pycnonotus jocosus. Classification (NCBI taxonomy): domain Eukaryota; kingdom Metazoa; phylum Chordata; class Aves; order Passeriformes; family Pycnonotidae; genus Pycnonotus; species Pycnonotus jocosus. Next base: position 19,557 of record VWYP01010587.1, read on the forward strand.
TGGGTGGGACAGCTCAGGAGGGCTGGTTTATTGTACACTGTCTTGTATCTTCCTTCATTTGCTAGGCATGAGCACTGACTTTTAAAGAAAGCTATAATAATAATGGTAACAACATCTTTTACCTGTTATCTACTCTAATAAGGATGCTTTTAAAATCATGTTAAAGGTAAGCTGGCAAAAGTCTGGGAGCTCCCATGCCTCCCTCTGACTCAAAAAGACATGGTCAGTACTGGCAACAGGCAAATCAAAATGTACCAACAAAGTTGCTGCAGACTCACAAATGAGGAACATCCTCACAAGGAGATGAGGAATAAGTGCCTTGCAAATAAGAACTTTTTGCTCTGATTCTCAGGACAACAGCCCAAACCAAACTTTTTGGGGGGGTTAAGAGATACTGCACACAGGGCTGTACTTCACCATGTAGGAGGGCAAAGCAAAAAGCAGGTTTATTCATGAGCTTAAGATTTTGACACAACAGAAAGCTTCTTTGTTTTCCTTCTGAGGACTATGGAAAGTGGTGTCACCTAGTCTGCTTCCTCCTACTACTTAAGAAAGAAACTGAAAACAATGATTGTTTTAAGAAAAGGAGAGGGATGGTCTGAGCAGCACTGAGACAGCTAAAAAGGTGTCTTTTTAAGCCCCTTTCCTACTGGTATCCTGTAATGTCTCTTCATATCTTTTGTTTTCCTGGAGCTGCTTTAACTGGAAATGCAGCCCAACTCAACTCCATTTGTGAACCAATTATGGTTGAGGTACATTTATCCATATCTTTTATTCCTATCTGTAGAAAAAGGCCTTATACTCAAGAACATGGTTCATAGCATTATTTCCAAAGAGGAGCAAATCAAAATGTAGTGCAAAATTTCTCCGTCAGTTTCACATCAGTAATAAACACAGCTGGTATCACTTAGAGCCAAGTTTGAATTTGGAATGTAGTAGACAACATGACAAGTGGCCTCAACATTTCAGAAAGAAACCAAGAGAGATAAGTAACATATATCTGCACATGTGCACTAAGGTTTAACCAAAAGGAAATAAAATTCTGTGTTTTAAGGGTTGATAGTAAGTCAATGCCTGTAGATGGCCACCAGGGTAGTAGTATCCTGTTAAAATGTACATATACAATTAAGGAGTGATTGAATATCTAGAGTGCATATTACTTGTTCCAATTATAACATTGAATTTAAAGGCCCTTTAACTAATCAATCTGTAAACATTGTAAGTGTAGAAAATTTGCATAGCAAAGAATGTACTAAAAGAAAATCTTGAAGCTTTCCATGGAAAGTTTTGCATCTTGATCTAAGTGCAGGATGAAAAAAGGAAAGACTGCCACTGACTTTCAGGCAATCATGATTACAGTCCACTCTCATAGGAGGAGAAAAAACCCACCACCTATTTTTTTCCCTTTTTTGTTTTTTTTCTTTATGACAAAAAGAAAAGGATTATAGGGATTCAAAGGATTATTTGTGTTTGGATCTAGTTTCCTGTCTTAACTGATTTTAAAACTGTAAATTAGTTCCCCTATCAATTATAGATATTGGCAAAATTTTGAGGACAAAAAAGAACGAAAGAAAAATTGCCCCATGTGTAATCAATGACCTTTAACATCACGACAAAAAAATCTGATTTTTAACATTATGATAAAGCAGCATTCTAATTGGAAGTGTCAAATCAGGCATATTCCCATTGAAGGAAAGTTCAGTAAGTAACTGTTACATATGAGCCAGGAATTCAAAGGTTCAGATCACCAGGTTGGGGTTTATATCCTGGCCTAAAATCACATCATGATTTTACACAGAGGGAGCAGTAAGAACCACCTTCCTTAGAGGTTAGATATCAAGCTTAAATGTCTTTTCTCAAACTCTATGGTTCTAGGAGAGCAGAGAAATCCATAGAATGTTTTTTAAAGAGGAAGAAAGGGAATAATTCAAGCATCCTGGTCAGCTTGCCATTTCTAATTAAAGCACATCCTCTACGAGCCAGTAGTTCTTCTTACTTCTGTGCTAATGATGACTTTACTGTCAGCTTTGGTTAGATAAGGAATAAAGGATCGAGTCTCTTAAGTCAAGGTTCAGTGAATGCCGGCCATTTTTAGATTCATCTTCAAATTTTAGAAAAAATATAAATTTAGTTATGGGGTCAGAAGGGAAAAGAATAGGAATCACTGAAAAATCTGCAAACACCTTTTGTAAAGATGTGAAAGTTGTTTTATTTGTCTCAACACTAATAGTGATTCAGATCTGGGCACGTCCCAACAGGCTACTAAACTACACTGCAAAGAACAATGTTGTTTCGAAGGCTATTAAATTTCTTTAAGACACTGTAGAGACATTGTGATATATAGAACACACTCTGTATTTACCAAAAACACTCTTAAAAGATAGTTAGTCCTGAAATGCAATTTGCAAAGCATTCTAATACTGATACTTACCATATGTGCATTAAGCTGCTCTCTTGCTGTTTCTGGTAAGCCTCCAACAGGTTTTGATGCCAACAGCTGACGTTCAGTGTCTGTCAGCCATTGCTGCAGATCCTCAACTTCGCCGTGGAAACCTTGAGCCTAAATTATACCGTATCATTTTAGAGATAACTTAAATGTTCTCCATTCCAATACTAGCTCAGGTACATAAGCATATTGAGAACTGGTTTAATCAGATATTTGTAATAATCAAAGGAAATTAAAGAGAAGAAAAAAAAAAGGAAAAAGCAAACAAACTAGCTCAATTCAATCTTAATAAGACAAGATAAGAACAAAAATAACACATATTATGAAAGCAGTCAAAAAGTCAAAATTACTGTGATGCCAATATTTTTCCTGAATAATACATTTATACAGAAATTCCACCTTTTACAAACATGTAGCCCAAAAGCTGAAATCTTATATCAGCACTGTGACAGTGTCCAGCTGTGGAAGATACAGCTAGATTCAAACTTTCTCCAAATTCAGGAGTGTCTGTATCATGGTTTTGATTTAGGGCAACTTCTAATACATGTATCTGTGTATTTCGTGTAAAAAGACACTTTTTCTGAGTTATCTCTATATTTGATCATTTCCTGTTCACCTGGATCAAGGCACTATCCAGCTGCTGTTTCCTCTGTTCTGTTTTTTCCAACAACTTTTGCCAGCGCTGATTCAGGAGTTCCAGCTTGCTCCGCAAATTACTTGCTTCTTCAACAGCACTTGATTGGATCAGGTCATTTCCTGCTTTTTTAACTGCTTCCACCGTAGATTGATGAGCAAAAACATCATTTTGTAGCACCTACAATTGTAACACAGCATGGCCAATCAGTAAGTTACTGAATGAAGGCACTCACAGTGATTGAGCCAATCGTAGTCTAAGGACAAGATAATAGTTTAACATCAGCACAGGTATCAGAAATTAAAGCTAGTAATTAAGACCTCTTCCATCAAAAGCAGTAACAGACTATTCTTACAAAATACCGAAGTTTATTTTTGTATCTTCGAAAAAATATATTCTTTCTGAAAGCATATATTTCTGAAATTGTTAAAGGCTTCTAGTAGTGCTATGGAATAATTATTTCTTCATTTTTTAAATTTATTACATACTTTCCTTTAACAGGATTTTTCCTCGAATACTATGTGCCTGCTGTGCTATACAACAACCCAGCTGCCACAATGTCATCTTGTGCATTTCACGGCTACAACTCCTTTCACATTATGTCAGGTTACCAGGACACTTGACCTGTGCTAAAATCTGGGGGATGGTTGTAGTACTGACACCAAAAGACCTCTTCCATCTGCTGGAAAACCTCTTATCACCAACCACGGTAATATCCATAAAAGGCAAAACATACATTTGGGAATAAATGCTGCTTTCAGAAGGGTGGGGGGCAGGGCAAGAAAAGCTTTAATATAGAACAGAAAAAGAAATACACTAAAGAAGAGAATGGTAAACCCTATCTAAGAAATTCAAGTTTATGATTGCTGTCTTCCATGGTGTCTGACTCAAACTCACCTCCATCAAAGTGCTACTATACAGAAAAAATATAAAGCTAAATAAAAAGGAACTTAAAAATAAACTCAATGGAGCACAATACAAAACAGCAAGTCATAAGCAGACCTTGGATACAAAATACACATCACATTTACTTTAATTCTTCTAAGCTAAGAACCAGATTGTTTTATTTTCCTAACAGGGTGAAAAAAGGTATTCACAGAAGCAGATGCATCTTATCCCTTCCTTCCTGCTGAGACTCACTAAGAACAAGGCCTATTTTTTCCAAAGTTATTCAAGAGGTGGATGTTTTTACAGGCTACCACAGGATGCACTACTGTGTGAACTTTCTAACCTATAAACTCTGTATTATGAAAAGGAAGTAGATTCATTCATGTGTTTGCTGAACTCCTTCAGCACAGACACAAATGATGTCTCAATGCTCCTTCACTAGTAAAACACTTCCGTTCGATAAGAATATAAAAGGTTCATGGAGCAGAACCTATTTTTATAATTTTATTTACTTTGTTTTAAAAGGGTCTGTTTATAACAATAGTCACACAGGGCATGTAGATACTGTATTCTGTTCAAGTTCCAACTGACCACCCAAAAGCCTTCAGAAACTGCATAGCTGCATTGACACAGACAATGAAAATACCTTAATTATCTGTGTACTGTCAATTTCAATCAATTCTCTCAAAACCCAGAATAGACTCTGAGTACTTTTTACATCATATGCAGGCCAAAAACTAAATGGCAGATTTAAAGGGAGAGGAATTACAAAGTTAGATTGAAATCTTCAAGCCTAGAAAGAACACTTTGTTATGAAGAGCACAGAGTTACACACAGAGGCAGGGAAAATAACTTATTCCTAGCAGATATTGTAAAAAAATGGCATAGCAGAAGCATTCTTCCGTGGGCTCCAAAATAACAATGATGAGTAAAAACATTTTAATAAAACCCCACAAACCAAAAGCAAACAAACAAACAAAAAACAAAACCCTCTTAACCCTACATTGTTACACAGAGAAAAAGATGTGAGTTTGCACAGACTTTTGGAGAAGCATCTTCCATCTTAGTTGAACCCAACTGACACACAATTTTGCAGAATTCAGAAAAAAATCACTGTTTTCTAAAAGGGAAGAAAGAACCAAAGATATGCAAGAGTCATGCAGTTTGTGAGTCCTGGCTTAAACAGAACTAATCAAGACGTTTGTTGCTTCAAGGAGAGTAGCAAGTTCAGTAAACCTCTGAGTTCCCTAGGTCAAAGAAAGGTGATTAGAGGTGGAGCCTAGGGTAAGCTGTTTATTTTTGGCTAAAACCTAAGCCACTTGCATGGCATATGCAAGAAAGGAAGGAATCTGGAGGAGTAAGAGGAAAGATATTATTTATTCCAAGCCTTCATTTCAGCTGTAATCTGCATCCTGAAAGTATACGTAGAGAATTATTTATCAAATGGGAAGTTTTACTAATAAAAGACTCATCCCTAAGATAAATATCAAGAGAACATTTCAGTTAATATTGATTATAATTACATACATGATGTTTGGCAAGTTCAATTTCAATAGCCTTGGGGTCTCCACCCACGGGTTTCTGTTCATTCAGCAAATCTTCTGTATGCGTCAGCCACGCCAGTAACTCATCCAGGGCATGCTGGAACTGCCCCAAGGCTAACAAGGCACCTTCCAGCTTGTGCTGCAGTAAAAATAAAATTAACAATAAAATCGTTTCACAACGCAATTGAGTTGTCTTACATTACCATTAGTCACCATAATCCAGAGCAGAGTCCACACATAAGACAGAATAAAAACCAGGGAGAAACAGTTACCCAGTACAGGCAATGCTTTGTAACTACAGCTGAGTTAGCAATTCCCTTGTAAAGCTTTGCATTCCAGGCTCAAATTCCTGGCCTTGGAAGAAGCCATACAACCAGAACATAGTTAAGATTGAAGGTTCTTTCATCAGATTTATCAGTAGCTTTTTATCACTTAAAACATATTTTCAATATAAATGCAATTTGGTGCATGATCCTTTTAAAACCTTCTCTTTGTCATGAAATGATTCCGTTTAGGGGGAAAAAATGCACTTTAAAGGGATTCTTTCACATCTCCCAGCTTGATAATTTAAGGAAATAACACTGAAATAGTTTAATATTAAGTTAATGGGGTTTTATTCAATTGTTCAGTTCAGCAGCTACTATTACTTTTGCACATATAAACATATTTTCAACTGCTACTTAAGACACCATCAAATTACCAAAATGAAATAATAATCATTCAACACAGCATTATTTACAAAAAATTTAAAAAGGCTTAAAAATGTTTTAAAAATTCAATGTATTGTACAATTCAAATGCTATTATATATAGGTTTTTAGCTTCCAAACTAAAAGCAATGTGTAAATTAATATAAGCCTTATACATAACAAGGAGTTTTTCACAAAAATCTCAGTCATGAATAAAGCCCCCACCTCCAAGCTTACTTACCTGTCTACTTATAATTTTGTCTTCTAGGCTGTCCCACAATAGTCTGAGCTCTGAGAGAGGGTCTTGAACAGTGTGCTTGTCACTCTCTTGTGTTGCCTTCTTTAGCAGTAGTTCTGCCTGATGGTTCAGTCTTTCCATTTCTATCTGCTGCTGATAAGCTTCTGTCTTAAATTGCTATGGTAAATAGAAAAATAAAAATAAATGAAATGCAAGTAAATGATTATAGAATCATAGAGTGATTCTCTGTTCTAGCTCTTGTTGTTGTGAAGGTGATAATGCTTTAAAACTTCAAATGGAATGATTCTTGAATCGAAAGCAAATTTTCTTTAATAGAACACCCTCTAACACACAATTGGTGCAACAGTCTGAATGCATCCTGTGTACATATGCTCTGAACTATGTAAAGTCATGATTTATTTGAAGTTACATCATAAAGTACATAAAACGACCAGCCCACAGCTAACAAAATCTGCAAGTGAGCAACAAAACCAAGAACCTTCTCTGATCATCACATATCTCTGCTTTTTAAGCATGGCATAAGAGCATCCCAACATCAGGAGCATATTCAATCACAAGTACAGATCCATGCAGACAGGCTTCCAAGTTAGACTGGAATTTTGATTTTCACCTTATTCATGTATTGGGAGTGTCATGATCTGTGTGAGCATTTACATAAAGGCTCTAATGGCAGAAACAAAGCTCTTGAGGCATTCTCTCAGAGCCTCAAGGAAACTGTTCATGTTAGAAACCAGAAAACATGAAGGTCATAGCAGAAGAATCCTGCACATAATAACTTCATAGCTTTCAAAAGAGAATGAATGATACTACAACTATTTTTGGGCTATCAGAAAAAAAAAATGTAACCTTGCCAAATTTGGAATAGATTTTTAAAGTAAGTGCATTTTAAAATGAAAAATTTGCAATGAAATATTTTAACATTTTCACGCAAATTCTTCTTTACTAAAAATTGAAAGTGAAAACTGCATTTGACTCACAAAAAATACTAAACAACACAGAAAAATACAGGCAAATGGAAACATAAAAGAAATAAACGGATAGTTCATACCTTAAGTTCCTCTGTTTGCTGCTTCACTGTCTCCAGATCTGTTCCAACTGGAGACATAGATGCTAACTTGCTGCCAGCAATGTCTACCCAGTCAAATAATGCCTGAAAATCACATTATGATATTTAAGTGTGAGCAGAGAAATGTTGTTATTGTTGAAAGTTGTATTAAGTAAAATATCATAACTTTTCTTTTTTCAAGAGAAGGTATTGCTGTGCTCTTTCAAAGAAAATAATTTTCACAGCAAAACCTATATTTCTTTATAATACAATAGAACAAATATCCATGTAACAGTTACAAGAGTGTAAATTCTGCAATATTCTGCCAGAATTATTCATGCTGAGTAGCAATCTACTTCTTGTGTAAAATCTGCAATTTTTATAAATCCCCTGAAAGGCAAATACAAGACAAACTCTGTTTTACAGTCGTTTGGAGTGAAAATGGAAGGTGGTGGATAACATACCTTAAATGAGTACCACACATAAACTTCCTTTCAAGAAAACTATTTGTGCGAACATGGAACTACCCATTCAGTACATACTAGGCAATGAAGGACCGTAACTGAGCTAGAATGAATCTCTATAGGATAATGCAGAGTTTAAAAAAAAAAAGGTCTCTCCAGTTCTGATGCTTAAAATACTCAAACATTTTACTTACAAATAAGGTGGAATAAAATTCAAGTGCTTTAACTGTCTTCCACTAGTTAGTATAGACCTGTGCTCTTTTCCTTTCAGACCACAAAGATGTGTCACAACTTTAACCTGTCTTGACTATCACAAGAAAATGTAAGCAGAACTACTATGACTGTGTGCTGCCAAAAAACCTCTGCTTTTATCAACAAGCAAGGGGACATTAATTTTGAATCTAAACAGAGTGCAATATATGGACATGAAGAAAACAACCCAACATACATATTCTTTAGTGCAAAAAAATCCCAACAAACCAACCCCAACCAACCTTGAGGAAAAAAACCCCTGCCTACTGAAGAAAATAGTCACTACAACCAGAGTGCATTACTTATCACCTACCTCACACATGACACTTTTTACTACAATCACATTAAATCTCATTGACTCAAGGTTGGGTCAGGTATATCACATCATCTCACCTGTAGTCCATCTTGGTATTGAACAGCTGCCTGCATTGCTTCCCCAAGCTTATCCACACGTTCTTTCCATGTTTTGTTTAATGCATCCCAGGCAGAGTTCAGCTGCAAGTAAGCACAATTTACTCCAATAGACAAAAGAATTTTACTGCTGTATAATGTGCATTTACTAACTCTTCACTGATCAATAATACAAATAAACTAAGCATGACTAGTTCATATACATTAACACTCCTGTCCTCCCTATCACTGCATAACTAGTTTCCTTCAGAATTCAGTAGAGGTTCTGGATTATAAAAGCTGTAAACTTCAATACTGATTGAATATTTTTTATTAAGAGATATTACATTTAATAAAGGAAATCCTTTGGAGTTGCATCACAATAATAAAAAGAGCTTAAAAGAATCATACATTGCTGAACACTGGAGAAGTAAAAAGTACTTTACAGTCATCCAAACATCTCTGTTAGGATGTCTCACTTGGCATGAACAATACATATCCAAAATTGATTCTAGCATTACTTTTGCAAGAAATAGTCACCTACAATATTAATCGGTGAGTATTTAAATAAATAAATCTGTCTTTTACAAAAATTCTAAACCATAAATCAATGAAATAAATCAGTGTGTACATTTTAATCTAATCTAAGATTCATTTACTCAAAAGGCAAATCTTACTTTACCACAAAGTCTTCAATGGTGTCTGACTTTTGCCACAAAATTTTTATTTTCAAAATTTGTTGGGGTTGTGGACAATATACCAATTTCAGCTGAACAAGCTATCACATAGCATACCTAAGCATCTGCATTTCCCATACCTCATCTATACTCTTGTTGACAATAGGTTTGTCAGGCTCTCCACAAGCAGCTCTCAGCTCAGACCCAAGGCTCACAACTGCTTCTAGTTCTTCTTGTAGTCCATCAATTTCTTCTTTAGCAGCCTACAAAGAGAAAAAAAGTCAACAATGCTAATACTAAATTTAATAGCCTATGTAAAACTTGCTTTCAAGATAGAACACGGCAGGATTCCACCTTTGTTTTCTTTCAAGTCACTTGGACTTACAATTGAATGCTTAAAAAATAAGCATCCCTTTGCAGCGTCAGATGAAATCAGCTGACATCGGTCTAAATTGTAACAATGGTTTATGATACCATTTTGCATGAGATGGAAAAAATAAACAGGAAGTTTGAAATTAGATTTCTTTAATCAGTGTCTTCTTTGTCGGAGGTTATCATTCAACCTTCAAACATTTAAGTATCAGTATAAATAATTATAGGCTTAGAGGATATTACATAGAGCATAATACATTTGTCCAGCTTTCATTTAGATGTTACGTACTACTCGAGGAATCTCAAGCATGTATAGCTTTTAAAAGTCTCAGTGAGATGGTTATTATACACATATCTACAAACAAATAAGGAAATGTAATGACAAGCACATGTTGCATGCTCATTGCAATTAAGCACTGATATATATTATTAACTGTAGACACTTGAGATACCATTATTGTAAATTTCTACACAATTATCTCTCTTAGTCTTTGAAAAATAATACATTCTCCTCTGCATACCATAAACAAAGTACTTCAAGTCAAGAAAATTCTTTCTACTGACCTCTGCAGCTTCTTGCTGTTGCTTGACTACGGATGGGTCAACTCCGGGTCCCTCCAGTTCTCTAATGAAGTCCTGAGTATCTTTAATAGTAGCTACAAGAGCCATATGATCACACCAAAACTTTTCAGCTAGTTCCATTACATCCAACAATTTGGCCTCTCTTTCCTCAGTCAAGGTCTGGATGTCTTCCCAAATTAGGACCATTTGGTCTAGTTTATCTTGAACAGCTAAACAACAAAGGAACTAGATTACTACCTTGGCAAACAATTCTTGATCATAAATCTCTCTAAAGTTCTACAGCAGAAACATATGTGTACATTTTAAAATTTAGACTCTAAAATATTTCTTTGCAGCACTCCTTATAATGTTAAGTGGAAACAAATACAATGGCCTTTAAAAATAAAATAAAGGTCATATTCACAATGAATTATTTTAAACAAATGCTTTGTTTTTATAAATCTTAAGCAGCTTCTCCAGGAGAACATTCCCCAGATTAGAGGTCACCAGAAATGAAGAATTTTATATGCTGCAGCTTACTGCATTTCCCTTACATGAAAGTTTTCTCAGTCTATTACCTTTAGCAGACATATCCTTATCAGCACCTTCCGAGCGAGCAATCATTTCCTCCCCTCTCTGCTTAAGTGTCTCATACACGGGCTGAAGCTTCTCCAGATCCACTGACACATTCTTATTTTCACTGATCTGCTCTTTTATCTTCTCAACCTCTGCCGAGATCGAGGGTGGCTGCCTCAGACGTTCAACTATGCGTTTCAGGCTCTCAAGAGTTGGATCTATCTTGTCATGAAACTAGGAGGGTGATACAGGACAGAGGGAAATGGCAGACGAATTAGAATTAAAAAAAACCAAAAAACCAAAACAACAAACTAAAAAATGGCATCTGAAATTATCTTGGAAAAAGGTACTTTACATCTCTATCTAACATATATATATGTGCAAATTGCAATACCACCCTCTAGGCTCTTTTAATAGCTAAATTACAAGTAACCCTGCAAAATTGTGAGTTCTCTCAAATTCAAGAATTTTTCTATTAAGTTCAGATTCAGTCCTGAGACATTCTCTTTGAGGGTACTATACATATGGCAGAATCCACTGTGAAACTCATATAGTTTGTAGCTCTAGAGAGCCATGGCTTTCTGACTTCATCACTATAGAAAGATAAGTACTTAACTATTAAAAACATACATTTTTGTGTTAGGACCAACATACTGATATACAACCTCTGATTAAGGCTTTAGATGTAAGGTCATGCAAAAAGACATTTGGCAGTGGCCAGGTGGTGCTCCCTAGTTTAGTAAAGGTATGTTGATTTCTGCAACAGTGTATATACTATATCCTTCCATGTTTGACTGAACCCAGGTAGGTGCTCAGAAACTCACTTAACAGCTGTGTTAAAGTGGTTCAGCTTTTGGGACAGGTCCAAAGTTAGCCTTTATTATATATATGCTTTTGGATTCATAGAGATTCATAAATATCTCACACCACCATGCCCCTTTCAAATTAAAGAAATGATTAAATCGTGGGTGCATTTAATGACTCTCCAGTATCTACAAAAAACACCCCTGACAACACTTGGAAAAGGTGCTAGAAAGAATACAGCAAAACAAGATTACCTTATGTGAACAAACAGCTACCTCCTTTCTATTCAAGGGACTATACACAAGCAATATAAACATAATTACTTTTTCCCACCTTACTTTTTTCCACCCACTTCAAATCTGACTCTGTGACTAAGATTATGAGCCTCAGTGTTTTTGTTAGAAGTGTGATTATCATATAAGCCAACAAAATGTGTTATGAAAGAAGCCTTCTCACATTCAAGACTTCTGAGAAAGTGATTGTGGTAACAAAACCTTACAAAAGTGATAAAAACTGAAATGAATTTGGCAATATTTGGGTCTAATTTTAGGACATATATTACATTTTTAAGTTGTCAGTGCATTCAGTGTACTGACAGTGTACCTCCTTGCACTCAACTTCAACAAATAAGACAAAGTCCTTTTGAACTTAAAAGAAGAAAATGCAATTCATTACAACCTCTCATTCTAGCTTCATACATTATGTCCTTCCTTTGATACACAATGCAATTTAATATAATTTCAAACCCGAAGAGTTAAATAATTACTCTTCAAGGACTGTCTAGACAAACATTGACATAGACATCATAGTACAGAAATCTGATAATATATATTCACATATCTTCATTAAAAAAATTGTATGAAATGACATTCTGTGGGCATTAGAATGTTTTGCTTTGCTATCTGCATATACATTTAGGTATATAAAATGAAACATTTATTGCATAAATAATTCAGTAATTTCTTAACATTTGATTATATTCTAGGTGTTAGCAAAGAATGCATTTCTAATTCTTGCTTTCTGTACTTAGCCAGTACAATATGTGGATGTCTATCACATACAAAACAGGGACTCTAATTGGCAGCTCCATATATGGGGAAGACCAAGCATTTATGAAAAAGAAAAAGAGAGGATCTAAATAATCAGGCATATTTCAGAGGTATGAATGAGGAAGGTGTTTAGAATGACTGAAAGCTTATACATTAAATACATAAGTAACACATATAATGTCTATAACCAGTTCAAAACCAGGATGATATCTGATGTCATTTAGTTTTGTTTCACATTCTGAAACTCAGATGCAAGGGCTAGGAATATAACATTAATTATAATGACCTGACAAAAATTACTTAGAATGTAGAACTGGTAAGGTCTTCAAGGTGTATTTCTTTATTTAGTATTTAAGAGCTAAGCAGAATACAACACTTAATTTCCAGTGAACGGGGAAAAAAGGGGAATTTCCTATAAAAACAGGCTTATAGAACAAAGTATTTTCCTTCAGGTTTTTGTAAAGGTTAATGTAAAAAGTTTTACTGAGTTCTTTTCTGAATCTGGGGTCGAGGAAAAGAATTTCTGTGGGAATTTAAAGACATCCAATATTTAACAGCTGCTAGAACACGACATTTGACAATACTTCTACGAAATTAAGTTCATTTCATAGGCTGATGAAACTAGAATATGGATCTTTTGTGAATTTGACCTAAATTTTATGCTAATGACATTTTGTGGAGTCTAAGTTTCCTGGTAATACTTTTCTGTAACAGTTTCAGCACATTATGTTAAGTTCTTTGCAGCAAAGAGCTAACTGCTAAAATACCTACTAGTTCCATTGCTAACTCTCTTAACTACAGCTGCTAGTTCCTAGAAATATCTATACCCAAGTTAACAGATCAAAAGTGACATGTGTTTACAAATGAAGCATCAGCTAGTAAGAGAGCAGTAAGAGAAAATGAAAGTGAAAATCAAATCCCACATTTTAGTACACTAGACCTTTTACTTCAAAATTAAGCAGCTGTAACATTTTTTCAATGGCTGCAAAGTCTTAATACTGACCAATATATAAAATTATAACTCCCTGAAATAAAGAAAAATCAATACCATTACAAGTGATATGAACATTCACAGACCATTAGGTTGAAAAATCCAGATGTAGTTTAGTCTTGATATATCCATGTAACATGACAATGTGCATTTTTCCATTGAATGAACCCAATTATACTTTAAACCTTAATTGATACCTGGGTACACTGAGAAATGGCTTCATCCAGTGCCAGTGCTCGCTTTTTGACATCTTCCTTAATTTTACTGTAAAGCGTGTCAGCTGCCACATATTTCTCTTGGATAGAAAAGCCTTCTCCCGGGCTCAGCTCCAGCAACTGAGGCCCAGTTTTGTTCATCTTATCTATATGAGGCTTGTGCTCAGCAATCAGCTCACGCAGTTGCTATAACAAATGAAACAACTTATCAGTTTCTTACGCTTGCACCACCACATTACAACTGTCCACACTTCCAACACATCCAGCTGGCAAGAAATTCCAAACAAATACCTTTCGTCTTAATGTAAAGCAGAAATAAAGTTAATGACTGCTTTGCCAGTGATCATTCCCATTCCAACACAGAACTATCCAGGCATAAAACACCAGAACTAGAGACACACTGGAAACACTCTGGTAGGACATATGATTACAGGAAAAATATAAGATGCTAATTATGCATATGATGCTAACAACAGACATTGCCCATCATATTTAGTACCTATAATGACAGAAAGGGCACCAATGTTCCAGACATGGGCGTAACACCACCACATATATACTTTTCATGTTGATATTGGTCACTTGCTGCAAAGCCTTTCATTGAAGAACATCACAGAAAGAGGTACTGGCATTGCAAGAAAATTAATTCAAATTATCCTTGATTTAAGAAGAGGAAACCAGCACAAGGGAGGGTCAAAGAAACCAGTGAAAAGGGCAAAAGGACAAGTAAAGGTGATCACTACAGACTCATCAACCTTGTTCATCTGTCTCCCCTTCTAGCCACAAAATGCCTCTGTCTTTATAACAGCACTATTATTCAACTTACAAAATGTTTAACAAGTAATTAATAAGTGAATTATATTTGATCTCAGCTGTCTATTCCTTCTCATCATCCACCCCAGCAGCAAAAACTGTGAAGACTGTGCAGGGGCTTGTGGAAGTGAAATGTTGTAAGGTATCTTCCAAGCTGTCTAAGGATTTCAGATTTTCTTGCTTGCACTCATAGAACTGACAAAAGGGAAAGCCTTTTCTTTGTGCAAGTAGCCCCATCCTTCCCTCATTTTATTTACTTTCTCATCTCATCCCTCTCAGTGCTGTGAACTCCTTGAGTTTCTGTCCAGTAGTTCCAGTGCAGGAACATGAGAGGTACATGCACTGCTCCTCCTAGCTGAGAGTTTGTTTAAATTAATGAAGATCCAGAGAAGAGCCTGTATCAGTCTCAGTGTAAATAAGTTCTCCTCTTCAACTACGGTCCTTCCCTTAAAAAGGAATCTAGATGCTGATTTTCCTCCTTGCTCCTCCCCAGAAGAGAAGTTCAGGAGACTGGGAAGACAGTGACACAACTCTTCAGTCCCCCAATGACAAAACAGAAATGAAAATTACCCCCTCAACTTTAACTACATACTTTGAATGTAACTCAATTTGTACACCTTGCCACAAGGAAAAGGAGATTATAAGAACAGTTTGAAATTTTTTAGAAAGTAATTTTGTGTGGTTTACTTTTGAACACAAAGAGATGACTTGACAAAAGGCCACAAGAGTGCACATTTCTGGGTCTAAACCTTATGCTAATACTCTGCCAACAGCTCATTTCAAACTAAACTAACTGCATGTTACTCACAAAGAATCAGCTCTATGAATTCCACAACTTGGAACAAATATAGTCATCAGTAAATACATCAGAACAGAAACATTAGGTTCTCATTCACATTGAGGACTACTTTTTCTTCTGCTTCTTCTTCTTCTTTTTAATAGAACAACATGATTTGGTCTTCTCCATTATCAATTATTGGGTAAACAATTCTAGCAAACAAGTGTTTCAGAGCAGAATACGTGTTAAAAGTGCCTGACATTAATCTTCTATTTAACAAACAAATCTCAGCTAATGGCATAGCCCAGGGAAAATGCAAAAATAGAAGCTCATCCGAAAGGCTTCTCACAGAAGCAGCATGATTAAAGTACATGAGGAACAATCATGCAAGTAAAGCAAGCATGGTATGGTTCAGGGTGACTAATCAAGGTAGTTTGTAAAGCTTATGTTATATAGCTAGTCTTAACAGAACATGTTTGTTCATTCTGGACATAATAGGAAGACAAATGAGTGAGCCTGGTGTTTACCAGTACATAAGAGTGGCACATTTCATTAAATGGTCTCAAAGTAAACAAGACTTTGAAGCCAGGGTTCATGCTATCTAATTTGAGTCACTTAATTGAGGCAGCTAAAATAAAAAAACACACTTGTTACTCCATGCTTAGCAGGGAGAAACAGGTATCTCCAGTGGCCATACAGGTTTTGCATCTACCAAAACATGCAGGTTTTTAACCTCAGTGAGATGCATCTGATTCCATGTGATACTAACAGTCACCTATGAAACACCTCCATTTTTATCCAAACTGATTACACAGCCATGTAAGAGAACCCACACAGTGGCCAGTCTACAACACTGTAGACATACATCATTATGTACAACATACATAAGATCAGCATACATCCATGTCTGTATACAGACCGTACCCCCTTTTGTTTCTTGCTCCAACATCTCCTATCTGTTCTTTCTGTTTCTGTTTTGGTTTGCTCCAATACTGACATTAATGAGTACTTTTAAATACACTTCTTAGCTAATAACTTTTATGTGCTCAGTTTTCTCAGTACAATGGCAATTATTACCCTTTAGCCCTCTTTTATGCTTACACATCACTTGCTGACTTCCCCAGAGACTCTTGCTTACATGCATGGTTTGGTAAACAATAGAGACATGACTGAAAATGCATACACTCTGTATTATTATTTTAATTTTGTTTTTTTTTCAACAGAAGAGTATCTCCTTTGGTTTTAAGAATTTTGCAGAATACTCCAAAGTTCTAAGCAAACTATTTTCTGATTTTTAACACTTTCTTTTTCAAAACTGGCAAAACACTTACCCTGTGTTCTTCTTGTTGTTGCTTCAATGTTTCATATTCAAGGGCTGGTGCAGGAAGCTGAGAGATGACCATTTCTGTTTCAGTTAACCAGGGCCAAAGCTCTTCATAAGTCTCCCAGAACTGGTTAACCAGGGACTGAGCCCTTTCCAGCTGGAGGTTTCTCTCTGAATTCATTTGACAGACTGCATCATATTTCTGTAAGAGGCTTTCAATTTTTTTCTGTAAAATAATATTAATATTTTAAAAGTATGTTTTTCCATGTGTATCTTACCTTCATTTCCAAACGTTCTTTGATAATTATAGCACCAATCACAGTGAATAAAATTACAGTTCAGATGTTTCTACAGTATCGTTTAAGGTGGACAGAACCAACAATGAGGGAGATCAGAATTTGGCAGAGTAGTTGCAAAACCATTGGAATACATTTAACAATGCTGATATTTACAAATAATGTTTTATTCATAGAGCTTCTAGTCAAGCTGCAAATGATCTGACTGCAGATCTTAGCCCAACTTCCTTACTGCTGACACTTAGCTTCAGTGACACTTGGCAGAAACTAAGTTTTCCACAGCATTTCTGTATCAAAGCAAGATGAACAATATGCAAAATTTGTTGGGATGTTTAGTTTGGCTTGGTGGTTTTTTTTGGTGGGCTTTTCTTTTCCACTCTGGCAAGATAATGGGATATACTGTTGTGACTGTCATTTACAAACTCACAACAGAAACCACAAAACATTATTTTCCAGGTCAGCATACATTACTTATTGCTAATCTATTACCATTAATAACATAGATAATAGTGATAGAATATAAGGCTTATACATTACAAAGTTAATATTTTTGAGCATGTGATAATGAATGAAAGGATCAACTAGCTATACTAGCTATAATTTTCCTGTGGAAAACTGCCCTTGTTATCATGTTTATGAAATATTATACATGACAATGCACATAAATCCTAGCCTTGGAAAAACTACATATAAGCAAGACATTGAATACGAAGAAGCTTTTTTTTTTTTTTTTTTTGGCAGAACAAGCTATTCTTTCATTTGTTATGTCTTGCATGTAAATTAAGTATAGAGATGGTATCTAGAGGACAGAACATAACCTTAACACACAGATATACAGTATTTTTGACAAATAAAAATATTTAGTAGAAACTCACACAAAACTGCTCTGCCTTATGACTACAGTTTCATAGACAGAACAGCTCATCTATTTTGAATTCACTTAAGAGCAAATCAAATTTATGCAGAGATCCTGCAGCAGAGCACAATTACTGAAACACTGTTTTTCATGGACTGGAAGGACTGAATCTATACAGTATATCCAGCTTCAATGTAATTCAGCAAAAAAATTCCAACCCCACAACTAATTCTTCCTAAATGCCAACATGAAAAATCCAACTCTACATGTTTGCAACCCTGACATTGGGCTTTCAATGCCTGTGTGTAATAAACAAAGTCATAAGAGTGCCTTTCATGGGCTGTGACAGGATGGAATAATCTTGGCAAGCAAGGTCTACATGGAAAGCAGCAGAAATGAAAGTAAATATTCACACTGAGGTGCAGAACTGTTGAATTCGGCACAGAAATGCTCATGCCCAGGGCATCACTGACCCAAAAGAACTTGGAAGATAAACTGCCAGATTCCACACATCAACCCAGATGACTAACACCTCTTCACTCAACCATCTATAAGCTAAAATACTATTTACTATGGATGAAGATGATAAATGGGGCTCCAAATTAGCGTCAGGCAAAGCAGCCAGTACACAGCGTTTGTTCTTTAAACATCCTGGAGGAAGGAGGGTGATATGCAACAGCATTTCCTCTAGCATTACAATCTTCAGACAGGAAGTGACTGTAATTAATGCTTTTCCATTAGTATTTTTAAAAAGACACTATAGAAATCCTTCTACCTATACATTGTCTGCATATCTACCACTGTAGCTGCAATTTAAGGAACTTTACCTTCATCATCTGTTTCTCTTCTTCAGTGCATGTTTTCATAATCTTGTCCCCAGATTTAACAAGTTCATCTATAGTATCTTTGTGCCTTAAAATCTCCATGGTAAAAGCCTTGAAACACAATAAAAATTGGTTAGAATAATAACTTAAAAAAAAAAAAGTTTTTGGAGCAAAAACTGGTTTTGAAGTACATTAATTATGATAGACTGAAAATTAAATCATGCCAGTACATTTTCTAGATGGAGAGTGTGCCGGCCAATAATTAACATGACAGTTGGAAATGCATTTCTTTTACCTTTTGAACTTGCAGCTGAGCAGTGGTCTGGTCTTGCTCAAGCCTAATATCACCCAGAGACATCAGTTTCTTTTCTGTTTCTGCAATCCAGGCAAATTCAGCATCAGCTGCTTGATCAAACTAAATGAGGGAGACAAGAATTAGTTCAGCAGTTCTACAGACATGAAATCAGAATTACAGCTTCAAAAATTTTAAAGAAGATTAAACAGCATATTTCTTTAATTTTTAGAAAGATAGCAGCTGAATTTCCATTTGATGCTTTTATATAAACGAAATATAATGCCCAAATTGGTTCTGAGGGATTGTAATACAAACAAGTTAATTCATAAGCATGACAAAGCAACAGAAGCAAATACTTTTTTCCAAAGCTGACAGTGCTCTGACCAGTCATAAGAAAATAAAAAGGATTATAATCTCAAAGTTTTAACTACACTACTTGTTTATATTTTATTCTACTTTTATATGTCTTTTTCATCTCTCTTTACTGTTACTGCTAGTATTGCAATTATCCTGAGACACAGTTGTTTGATGTTACCCTATTAATCTGAAGAGCTGCTTTGGTATTAAATAATCAAGGCAAAACAACTACAGTTCAACTAATTTAGGGCAAAAACCTCACCAAATTTAGAGAAGACAGGATTTCACTCAAATCTAGGCCTCAGATTAAATGCAAGAGGGTTTTTCTGAGCATTGGGATACAGCCAATCTTTTTCCTAGAAGATTAACTTCTGACTGCAATTAGTAAACATTTAAGTGTTTCAGAAATTTCCTAAAAGCACTGATGTATCAAGAGGACCTGTTTTTTACTAATTTACAAAGAAAAATATGAAAAGAAGAATGTGGGGATCTAAGTCTTCTGAAATGTGAGACCAAAATTAAAAAAAAATTCACATATTCTCTCTTTCAGATCAAGTTTATAGGCATGCATCTTAGCACACACATGTTGCAGTGAACAATCAGGGCAGCTTTGAGCCTAAGCCATAGAGAAATATTACATGGGATGTATCAGATGCACCTTGTAAAAACTACTAAGAATTTATTTATTGAATTTGTTGAAATTCTGCCTCCTCTCCAAATTAACTGAAGCTTAATATAGCCCTGAGTTATTGTGAAAGTTTGTCAGGATGTTTTAGGTCAGAACCTGCTACTTGTGTTGTTGATGCCCACACTTTCTTTAGAAATCTTCTGAACCACTCTCAGTCCCACTTGTGTTTAAAATATTCTGGTCTGTGCCTTTATGGCTGTAGTTCCTAACAGCCCTGCTCGTTAATAGAACTGGAATTCACTTTAGTCACTAACTTGGACTTTTCTTAGTGCTTAATCATGAGTGCCACAAGATGAAAGAAACAGTTCTGAGATTTCGTTCTTTATGAGTCAATCTTTTTCAGCCTTTACAATTCATTTGTTACATAAAAGAGCAGAACGTTCTTTTTCATTATATGTCATTTCTCATTTAAAGTAACAAAAAGTAAGACCTGTCCTAAATATTGTAACATCCAACTAGAAAGGTATGTTCTGAAATAATCAATACTGTAAAAATTAGCATGAAGCACATGCACCAGTTCTAGTTAAATCCTGGCTTTAAAAACTACAGTTCACAATCAAGGTTTTCAGAAGTCCATCTATTTATGACGGAAATGGAGAAGATGATTTCAAATGTGTTAGATGTACAAACTAACTGTAGTGTGACTTCCTGATACCAAATATCCATGGGTATGTAAGTAATATTCAGGAAATATTTAATGGAAATAATAAAATCAAGGCATGGCACTGAAACTTCTAAGTTAAACAGCATCGAGGAAGGGAAGAACTCTAAACTCAATTTGCTGAAGGTATAGGATTTCCAATTTCTGATGCTTAAAAACAACATTAGGAATAAAAAGCATAAAAATGGCACTCTCTGCATCCAAAATTTGAAATGTTCTCTTCCCATTATACATGGCAGTTACTTATGAGCCCTGAGCTGCACTTTGAATCACTACAAAATCATCTGCTTAATTCCCATCCAGTTTAACCAAGCATAGTTCATTGTGGTACATTTTCTTCTGATCAGGGATGATTGACTTTCGAATATGATGATGCTGTGATTTTCTCCATGAATGCTTTCTGAAGTACTCTCAATGGCTGCTTTAGAGTGAAGAATAAGTAAGCCCAAAGTAGAATATGACCTTGTGTTTCTACATAGGACTCCTTCACTAGGGGATTCCACCAAGGCCTTCAGTCTTGAGAAATGAAGACTAAACCATGCAGAATTTATCTCTATTATCGGTCTGGGACCATTTTGCCCAGGTAGTTAAAAACCCTGAGCATTGCATTTGTCTATTATTCTTCCAGCTTCCATTCACAACATGAAGCCATTCTGCCCAATCATCTGTGTTTCTTGCTGCATTTCTCACCTTGGTCCAGGAACATCTTGCACAAACTCACCAAAGCCTTGTATTTTCAGCAGCTTTGTCCTCCACCCAAAACTTCTTAATAGTATAGGCACTTCAACAAGTTGCCACAGGGCAAACTTAAAGAGCACTAGCTTCTCCAAAAATGTTTCTTATTTTGCATAGCTAAATGGGACATATCTTATGCTTTACTGAAAGAGCATTGAAACTTATCACAGGATACAGTATATTGGAGTTTATTGTGATGATGTGGGTTGGCTGAAGTGGAAGTTAGGGGTGTGCAGGATGAGAGTGCAACATCAGCCAGTGGAACAGCAGCTCTGGACTTCTCATGTCTGGACCTGAAACTGCTCAACTTATTCTAGAGGATGCAACATACTCATGTAATTCAGAAAATCTGAAGGAGAGCCAATATATATTCTCCTATCTCACCTTATCACTCATTAAAAAAATAAAATAAAGATCACCCTTCATTTTTGAGGATTATGTTAATGAGACAAGAAAATATTAATTAGCAAATCCCCTAATAAGAAACCTGTAGTTATTTTTAGGCTCACTTAGAAAAAAATCTGAATTACTGCCAGTACTTTTAGTCAGCTTTTAGCAAATTTTGAAATTATCACACATGCTTTCTCCTTGTCCTGCTACAACTGTTTATGCAAACTACATAGCAAAAGGAGAAATCTCCACCAATATTTTTATGCCTGAACCGGGAAACTGTATTTCCACAAGGCATTTATAAGCTGGCTTAAATATGAGACTACTTATTGACAAAATTAGAGCCCAGTTCTCAAAGTGTATCCATACATACTTCTGTGCACATATAGAAACCTCCACATATTAAATAGCTCAGGTTTTGGGCCCCAAGAAGAAAAGCATTGTAGCTATTAATAAAAGCAAGCGTTATTTAAATCCTCCACTAGCTTGAACAAGGTCATCCAGCTTTTAATTTTCTGATGTGCAGAGGAGCTAGACAATCAGCTGACGCTAAAAGGTGTGCCCAACCTAGCAATATCAGTGCCACATCCAGAAAAGATGGCTCAGGATCTTGGACCATGTTTTATTTAACACATCATGATGTACGAAAGACGTTGGTCATTCAGTCCTCAAGCAAACTCTGACTTAAGGAGCCACAGGATAGTAACAGCAATTTCAGCTAAAATATTGTTGTTTGCATCAACAAAAAGGGAGACAACTAAACAGAATACAGATTAACAATTTCTGGCATTCATATTTTAACACTGGAGTCCCATTCCATTCAAATGGGCCTTTTGCTGCTC
This sequence comes from Pycnonotus jocosus, assembly GCA_013400435.1. Classification (NCBI taxonomy): domain Eukaryota; kingdom Metazoa; phylum Chordata; class Aves; order Passeriformes; family Pycnonotidae; genus Pycnonotus; species Pycnonotus jocosus. The sequence goes on from VWYP01010587.1 coordinate 42,271, forward strand.
AAATGTAACAAACTTTTGGCAACATTATTAAAGGACAGCTTTTGTTGGAAAACACATGGCCAGAGACTGTTACTGTCCAAAGAACAGTTTTCAGTACCTGCTGGGATCTCAGGATGGCAGCATCAATCTCCTCCACCTTCTGAGAGATCGTGTCACTCACTAATCTGTAACGTTCGTTGTCCTCCGTTATCATCTTGTCCAGCCCCTCTCTGGCCCTCCATGGCACCAGCTCCAGGAAGGCACTGCCAACTTCATTCAGAGTGTCCACTAAGCCTTTGTTGTTCTTTGCTTCTTTTTTCAGCTCCTGCAAAAGGCCATTTAAAACAATTAAACCATTTAAATATGGCAGTATAAGAACGGTACATACACGGTTTGCAGTTTTTTCATTCTTTCGACTACTCCGTGTTTTCCACACAAACCAAAGGGCTAAATTAGAATACTTATTTTCGGCTAAACTGTATTAGCTTTTTGATACTGTAAGTTGTTTGACAGAAAGGTAGGTGATTCTTTAGAGAATTTTCCACAGAATCAAACCTAAATATATTTCTCCATTCAGTATGGCTGTCTGAAAATTTTCTAAGAATTGTTAGTATTGCATGAAGCATCCAAAGAAAATAAAACTAATGGATGGTTGCAAACTGCAACTCCATAAGGAACTAAGTCATCATCAAATGAAATCAGCACGTAATATAGCAAAATATGACAAATTCAAATTATTTCTATAATGACTGGATTAAATTTCAAGCACATATGCACACAAAGGAATGAGTTTTTACATGTACAGAACTCCCGAGCTATTAAAGAAATTTAATAGAATTTTTTTAAGCTTCCACCCTCAATATTTTCCATACCATGCAGCTTACACTACATTTTTTCTTTTGAAATAAATCTTGTTAAAGAAAATTAGTAATATCTGTTTAAAATGCTGACACTTTACAGGATTTTATTCATGCCACAGCTAAAGAACTAAAATAACTTTGTTTGACAGCTTATGAAGTTTCCCAGTCTTAGGTAGCTCCTCAAATAAAACGAAAATGTTGTGCTTCTCTTGTGCTAAATATAAACCTCAGCCCAATTTCATACGTGATTATAACAGATGATTCTGGAAAAAGAATCATTGATTCTTAACTACTGTTTTATTTAGTCAAATGACCTGATGTCAAAATTATTTACTCAAATTTCATATCAAGCATAAATTAACACAAACAGTAAATAATTCACAGGTTCTAAAACCTACTTTTTGTCTTTCTTGTACTTGGCTTAGTTCTTCACCCTTTGGTATTTGAGTTTCATATGAGAGTAACTCCATCTCTACTTCATCAAGCCATTTGCAGAGTTCCTCATGAGTTGAGTGCAGTTGGCCTGCAAGCTGCAGAGCCTGCTCTAAAGTCTTGGATACATCAGAACTTAATTTTGTAATGTCTTTGTATCTTGCTTTAATGCCTTCCAGTTTATCTTGAACAATTACAACTTCATCACCTAAAATATTAAAGGAATGTTATTTCCCAGAATCAAAAGTATTAAAAAGACAGAAAACAAAACCACAATAACAAAAAAACTAAAATCTCAAACTCCACATATTACAGAAACCTCAGTATTTAATTTATAAAATTACCCAAACAAGGTGACAAGGCCAATCCTCAAACGTTGTAAATTATTCTACCATCACTAAAGCCCACAGGGCTACCAAGTTTACCTCAGTTCAAGATCAGTCCTTCTGTCTTTTTTCTGCTTTATTAAACTATTACAAAGTAAGGAGGTAAATCCATTTTTAAACTGAATTGTTCTTACTAAAAAAATCCACCCTTAAATTCATAATACTTATAAAGGCAAAATAAAATATATAAAAGTGTTACTGAAAATGTAAAAAGCAACAAAAAAAAATCTACATATTACTAACTAGACATTCAATTACAGTAGATTTTGACATCACAGTTCACCCTCATTGCTGTCTATCTGAAACATGACTCAAAAGGCTAAAAGAAAAACAGTGCATTGAAATTTATTAGACGTATTATTAGAAATGTTCAGATTTCATCATAGAGTATGTGTAATGTCAGAGTTTGGAACAGAAAAGGATAATACCAGCACAAACATATGTCTCAAGGAGTTCAAGAACTGTACAAGTACTAGAAAATCTGGACAGATGTTGATCTACAGAACAAACACATTGTGTAGAACTGGAATACAACTTTTCTCACAGTATTAGCTCCCATGGCAGTTTTCCCCCTGCAGTAATAAGTAGTCTAATATCTTGTTCATCTGTGGATGTTTGCAGGGAATTTACTGTGTCCACTGCCAAAGAGCCCTTCATTATGAGTAATGGCCATAACTTGCTATTAGGAATGGAATGCAGGTTCACTAAAATAATTTTCCACTAAAAATAATAAAAGGATTCAAGGGCTAAATTCTCTACAGGCAAAAAAGGCCTTTTGCTCACTTACATTAAAAGTAAAATTGGCCCCAAAATATAACCTAGCTTGACCTCAAACCTTATTAAAATAAACAACTATGATTGCTTTAACCAGTTAATATGAACCATATTTACAGGTTCCACTTTAATTTTCTTAGGCACCTACAAGTACAAGAAAAAAAAGTTTGACAAATTATAGTTTTATGTATGTTCTCACCTGTTGTTTGCTTAAGAAGCTCTAAGCCATTTTGTATAGCCAAATCAACATTTTGTTTTCTAAGAAGAATCTCTTCCTGAAGATCCTATGAATAAAGGTCACTTACATTAGCACAGACCTAAAAAAATGTATTATTTTTATTTAGGGTAAGTATATTGACATTTTAAACAAAATATATTAATGAAAATAAATGATGTATGGGGACATAAATCAAATTAAAAATATGAATTAAATAAGAAATGAACAGAAATCAAAATACCAGTAGTTCAGAGTGCTGTTTCTCAAGCAATTCTGTGTTGCAATCTTGGACTGACAATTTGCTCAGTTTATCATGGATTTCATTCAGCCAGTTCATCAATTCAACTTCGTCCTCCCCAAAAATCTGAGCATTGCTGTAAGCTTGCTGGAGAAGTTCAGACCTGCTGTTGCTCTTCTCTTGAATTTCAATGTATCGTGCCTGAGCAGAATCTAGTTTTTCCTGCACCACATCTTTATCTTCCCTGGAGCTCATAGTCTTTAGAGACTGACCAGCACTAATGGCCTGATGTAAACTCTTATTGTGAGCTAGGACATCATCTTCTAGGGCCTATATTTTATTTTACATAATGAAGAATAATGAAAAAGAAAATCAGAAAAAAACATAAAATAAATTTAAGTGGAATGAAATAAAAATTGAACAAAAAAGGACATATTGCCAACATAAATATATAAAACTTAAATTACAGGGGGGAAAAAATGAAACAGCAAGGTAAAATGAGTACAGTGCACAGCTTTGCCAGTTGTGTTGTGCTTTACAGAAGCAGCTAAAAAGAACGACCAAAGCAAGTAAGTGGTTTGTATCTTACTTTATGCTGAGAGATTTGCTGCTGCAGTTTGGAGGCCTGTGTTCCAATAGGTTCTGCATTTGCAAGCCTCTTCTCTGTGGCTGTCAGCCACTCCACCAGTGGCTCCAGAGCTTCATGGAACTGCTGCGCTACCACCGAGATGCCTTCCAGCTGACGGTTCCTACCAATACACCCAGGGAATGGTTATCTTGTGTGATGAAGTAAGTGTCAAACAGTTTTAATAAAGAAAAAAGTCCCTTGAATCCTTTGAAAAACACCCCAGAATGGATTCTCATTGACTCACGGGAGCCAGTCACCAAATTTAACAGACATATATCCACGATACTTGATGAAAAGCAAGGTAAAGTAAAAATCAAATAAAATTAAAAAACAAAGACCTCAAAAGCATTTGGCTAATATAATAGTTTTGAAAATAAAAATAGTATCACTTTATTAATGCACTTTTTGCTACAACTAATCTAGCACTTAATTCAGGAAAACATTGTTTTATACCCAGTTAAGATAGTTCTCAAGTTTCCAGCTGTCTTAAAACATAAAGTTACATTCCCTTGACTATTATACATGTTTTAAGATTAGGCAAAGGCTTTACTGAACCAGAACATACTGTCATGCTTCCTCAGTGTTGTAAACGATCTTTAAACATTTTTTCATCAATGACAACAAAATTTTTTGGTTCTAAATTTGCATCTCTTGTCCTGGACTAAAGCTCTCAATGAAGTCAGTGAGACAACACTAATAAAGCACAGAGACTTGACCTCCAGAACAGAAAAGCAGTATCTAAAACATTTCTGGTTCAGATCATTACATGTCAGAGAAGATTCTTGATTACAGCCAAGTCTTCTCTACAAGCAGTGCTGAACAAATGCCATTCAAGCAGACTTTTAGGAGAGATTTGTTCTACATGAAAACATCACAATAACATCTTTCAAATCAGGATCTTGTTCCAGATAAAAGCTGCATTTGTATGTGCTTTCCAAGGCTTATAAAGAAGGTAGACTTGACATACTTAGGCATGGAACACTCTGTGGGATACTCTACATAGTTTTCAAAATCATCCTCAAGTTCTTTCTTCATTTCTAGAGACCAGCCAAAGAACAATGGAGACAAGCTTGCAGCTAATGGATGGCTTGGAAAAAGCTGCAATTTCATTTGTAATTAGATATCACCAGACTGGGAGGATATTATTAAATTAGACATGACATTAACATTTACCCCAGCTAATGAGTCAGATTCCTTCAATAAAAAAGAAAAAAAAAGGCGGAAATAATGGTCTATTAGTGGTTGACTAATTAAATAATCCTATTATTAGTATGAGGTAACAAAACAGGTTCAGCTAAAGAGAGGCTACCAGAAGGAATAGAAGACAGCAGAGGTGAGGTGAGTTTAATGCTACTTTAAGTACCAACACAACCATTTGTTCATCACTGTAAAGCTTCACTGCGCACTTCAACTCTTTCTTCAGTTTCCCAAGTTCTGTCTTACTCTCAATTATAGGCCCTTTTCCAAGCTATGTCTCATGCACTCTTCTCTCTACTTTGAAAAAGACTGTCCTTCTCAAATCCCCACCCAGAAAACATGTTCAGTAACCCTTTCACCACAGATTTTTTCAAAGACACTTTACAGTTCATAACTTCACTGGTATTTTATACATTGACAACAACTGATAAATGTAATTCTGTGTTTACACAGATACTGTGTGCATGCATTTTGTGTGATTTTTTTCAATTGGAACTTGAAGTGGACCTCACTGTCTTTTAAGAGAGGTTTTTCTGTGTTGCTAGAATATATATATCTATATACTTTAAAAGTCCTTGTTTTTCTTGAAAACTAATGGAGCTCAGCATCTGCAAACTGACATTACGATGACCCCTAAGTTGCAGAAACTAATTATGTAGATGATATAAAAAAGAAAAAAGAAAGAATTGAGTGCCCCTTCTTTGTAGCAGCAATTCAGGACTTTGAAGTTCCAACAGAATATCATTATTAGGTGCAAAATTTGCACTTGATTCTATTGCAAAACAGGTTTTTGCCTCAAAACACTTGCATTCTACTTAATTAATAGAGATAAAATATTCAGAAGATACATATGAAGTTAATCCTAGCAGATTACCACATCTTAGACTAAACATTTTTTTAAGTGCTTTTGGTCTCCTCAGGTCACTTTTCTCTGCTTTTCCCTCAGAGGACCCATTATATCAACATCAAGACACTAAGACATAGTCCAGTCAAAAGCATGATAGTACTTCACAGTATGGAGTTCCATATGCTGCTTTGAAACATCTATCACAAACTACATCTACATTTTTCAAATCCATGAAAGAATTTCAAGTACCTGGTTTCAGCTTTGCTGAGCAAGGCATCCCATCGACTATCCAGGAAACTCAACTGTTTCAAGATTTTCACTCTGTCAGCAGGCTCTGCTGACTCCGCAATTTTCTCCCCTTCGCGCTTGATTGCCTCAACAGTAGGCTTGCGGTCATCCAGCAGCCTCTGGAGAAGCTACAGAGAAAGCAATCAAGCACCAGGTTATTAAGGAAATATTGCAATAATGCAAATGTAACAACAGTAGATTTCTAGAAAAGCTGTCAAACCAAACAAACCCGCCCAAAAAACTAAACCACAATGCCTATATTGTGATTAAAATGTGAACAAAGCTAATCAAAGAGATACACATAACACACACATCAACCCCTTCCCTGACCAACAAAGGCTCATTTTAGTTTCTCAGTTGTTTTCCTAAGAACGCTGCAGTTTCATGAAGCCCAAACAACAACCTTGGTTTCTCTGAGGTAAGGATGTGTGGCAGCCCAAAAAGTGAACATAGAGAAAAAAGTTCTACATAACATCCTTGAGGGAATCCAGCTATTTAGAATTAAGTTACATTTTACAGGAACATTTATGGGAAAACTGCATGCCCTTCCAGATTCCGCATCACAATTGGTAATTCAGATACACAGAGATGGGAAAATATACTAAAACTATAGTATAATCAATTCATCACTTATATGAGATACAACTGAGTTCATCAATCTGTGGTGAAATATGTAGTACATTAACTTCTCTGTGAAGAATAAAACGTGCTTCTGTCTACAATCTTCCCTTCCTCCATCCCCTAGGTGATTTTCATAACACTAACACTTTGCCATCGCAGGTATCTCAAGAAGAAAACCTGCACTGGCCATAACTTTCTATTAACTCCTTTGGTGGCAGTGGGCCACACAGTCCAACTGCATGAATTGTATGTTTTATCAGCTACAATATCATTCTTTTTTTTTAAAACCACTATTAAAATATGCCAAAGTGCATGATACTGAGTTTCTACATTAGCACAGGCCACTTCCCAATGGGACTCCAACTAATTACCAACAATGATCACATGAAGATCAAGAGCCAAGTATTTAAGTCTGTAATTGCAATCTTATCTTGGTAGTACTAGAGTGAAAATTCATTAGGTTTTATTTCCTACCTTTCAAATGGCCAAATACTGGATTTTATGCTTTCTCTTTTTCCAGTGAATCTTTAACATCCTTTTCAGATAATGTTAATAATTCTAACCAGAGCTCAGATCACACAGTATCACTCTGTCTTATATCCAAGAAGATGAGCACTTCTCCCAGCCCTGGACAAAGTCTTGAGTTTTGAACAGATGGCTTCTTTAAACACCTCAGCACACCCCAGTGTAATATAATACACTTGAACAGACATTATGCTTTGCCAAAGACTGGGAATTTATTCTCATTGATCCAGTGGAAGGAGAGAGAGTTTGAAACCATTTCACTTACCTTCTGTTCTTGTATTTGGGCCTTGACAACTTTGAATTCAGCAGATGGTGGTTTCTGATTAGCCACAAGGTCTTCTGTATCAATGAGCCAGCTAAGCAGGGATTCAAGGGCATCCTGAAATCTCCCACAGTGGAGGAGGGCTTCCTGCAATTGCGCAGCACGCTGGGCAACCTGAGAAAACAGTACAGGATCTCACCTATTCATTTTATTTCTGTGAAATAATTAGTCAAAATCTGTAGAACATCTGTCAATATTACTAATAAATACTCTTGGTTTTGTAACTGTTCATAACAGCACTATGTCACAATTCAGCATGAGTCTCTCAGGGCTGGAGACATCCAATGAAAAGAACAGACTGACTCCCAGTAAATCACCTGTTCTAGTAATTCCTTACAAGTTACTCCTGCTTCATATAGCTACAGTAATATGAAATATACTGACGGGATGTTTGCATTTCAGATGGTCTTTATTTTCCTTATGGAAAGAATGAGCCAGGATATCAAAGTAGCAGCTCTTAATAAGGCCCAATAATGCCATCAATGAGAAATAAAAACAGGAAAGGAGAAGGCAAATATGTGAACTGCAGGTGTCTCTGGTTCTGCTGCATCACTTTTTCAGGAAGAGAGCAGAAAAAGATGAGCACCATTTTCACTCCCCACCCTTTCCATTTTCCAACAGCAGCTACTGCTGAAGGAAGACTTTTGAAAAGTACAGAAAAACATCTACTGCCAGTTTTTCAAAGCAGTGGTACTTTCTGATGCCTCAAGCAATACAATCCTTAAGGTGCTCTAAAGGAAACATTCCACCAGTCACACAAAGCTGGGCTGTATCATTGTTCTATGCACTGTACAGGTACAACAGCGTACACGAGCAAACACAACAAAGTGAAAAAACATGCAAACAATGACTAAAAGTGGGACTGGATCTCTCGGGACCCCTTCCAACCCCAACTATTTCATGATTATTTGAGACTTTCCTGAATAAAAATCCAGGATAGACCTTGACAAAGTTTGGCAAAACCTTATAAATAACAGCAACACCTCTGGCTATCAGCAATATAAATCTTATCTTTAGAATTACAAACAAAGTGTATGCATAAAGCAAATACAATTCATATTCTTAGTGAATATTTAATTTCCTGTATTTGGAAAGACATCATCAGCAAGCAAATAATCAAAAGGCAGAACACAACAAAAGCAGGATAGTATACAAGAAAATAACCTTCTTATTAAGAGTCTTCCATCGGGTGTTGACATCTTCAAGGTCGTGTTCAAGGTTTTCTGTGTTGGTACTTTTAGCAGCACTCTGAATAAGGCCCTGACCCAACCAATTTACTTCCTGTTGTTTTACTTGCAAGGGTTCAATTTCTTCTTTCTGGAATACCTGCAGTTGAAACCCAAGACAGACACGAAATACGGTAACTTTTGTTATAAAATGCATCAGGTACATACATGACAGTACACAACAAAACATTGCTTAAAACTGGTGTCTAGAAGAAAGGAAGCCATTCTTTGTCAGGGCCTTCCTAAAAAAGCATTAATAAATCTAAACAGAATAGACTCAATCTAAACAGAGTAAATTCAATACATCCTAGAAGGGGAAATGGGATACATTTCCATGAGTAGTTTTAGATAGGAAGGAAAGGGATAGAGAAAAAGAGAGGCAGTGAAGTTTTGGGGAGTAAAAAAAAAGAAAACTGGTAGAGGGAAAAAAACCAAAAAAAGACTGGAGAAACTCACCTGTTTAATTATCTGTCTATAAAATCTAACCAAAAAAATGGCACAGACCAAGAGAGATAAGTGGGCATTTTTTCTAAATGAGGACCAAAGACCAAAGTTTTAAGTCAAAGAAACAGTGAAGGAAGAGATAATTTAAGATCGGTTCAGGAGATTATACTGGTAGCAAGTGAGGAGGAGGCACTACAGATGCTGTTGAAACAGGATCCCGGCAGACACCCAGGAAAGTGCGCTTTCATTCAAAGGACACTCTTGCAAATTGCCAAGGCTTTGACCCGGCCCAACAGCAGTCTGAGCAGTTTTGTGTTTGCTTTATTTTACTCTTGCAGGTATTTAGGCTTTTTCGGAGCCAGATTATTACCATTAGCAACAGCAATGTAAATCTCCATTTGTATTCAGCAGCATTAAGCTGCACTGACACAAGTGTCAATGAGATCAGAAAATGGCCTGAAGCCCCTGAATTAATTACACAGGCCAGTGAAAAATAACCAATGAATAAACAATGCTAAAGAATGCTCAACTTTTGACCCTAAATCCTTCAATTTCTATAGCAGCATTCAGTAACAGTTTTGGTGTACACTTAGTGCATTCAAAGCAACCTTTCTCAGCATCCTGAAAAGCAGAGATCACTCTGAATGTATGACCAACTCTCCTCTTTTGCACCAAACACACTGTGGCAAGTGATTGCTTTTAAAGCTGCAGACCTCAGGTGGCTGAGCACACTTCCACCAGCTTGACAAGTTAATCTAGAAGCTACAGCAAATACACTAAACGTGAGGGGTAAAATAAATTAAGCATTCCTAAGAGATTTGTTCCTACAGACAAAAAAACCAAACCAAACCAAACCAAAACAAAAAAAACAAAAAAAAACCCACCAAAAAACAAAAAACAACACCCTAAGATCTCTAAGGCAGTGGTTACATGAAAACTGAGAGCATGCAATGAGTTGGCTGCTCCTAGAAGAAGCAAAATGCTTGTGTGTTTCTTGACTGTAGGGCACGGAGGAGGCAGAATAATATTTCAACACAGAATCAATAACAAATTCTTCTTTTATGTGCCATAAAGTCTCATCTTTTGAGAACAATGTCCTACCACAGAGGGGACTGATCTCCATAATCTGCCCTTTAAAAATGCACACATTCTTTGTGGAGACAAGCTTAAAATAAATTACAATTATTGCTGTGGCCAAAGTTTACCAGAACAACTTAGCACAAAGCTTGAAGTATCTCAGATTTCAACCAGAGTGGGAAGAAAAAAATTACAGACCCGACAAACACCCTTTCCTTATTACAAAGCTTCCCTTACTCTCTTACCTCATCCACCACTCACAAAGCACTGCAAGATCCTGTGCTTGTAAAATACTACCGTAAGGTCAGATCTGCTTTCTGGCACGCAAATGCAAAAGGCAGCTCTTAGAAGAGGCGGTGAGCCTTTAATCTGCCTGCTTTGGAAACCACAACCATCTGATACTGTTGCTTATACCTTGATGAGTAAGGCTGCTCAGGCTGAACACATGGGCCGTAGCTGCCCTTGAATGGCATTGCCTGCGACCGCACTCAGCGCAGACACCGAGCACCAACACAGAGCACGGAGGAGGCGTTCCACGGCCGGAGGAACAGGCACCAGCTGGGCAATAACAACCCTGCTCAAAACAGCTGGAGCAATAATCACCCGCTCAGACTTTGCCCCCAATTCATTTCCCATACTGATTATTTCACCTATTTTTGGACACCCCATGTGGGCTATGCAAATGATACTGATCACTGCATCTGCCTAATTATTAATTTTTAAAGTTATGTTTGCAATAATGGCAAAACTTAAGAGTTTTAAACAAACATCTTTACAGTTATATTATAACTATTTCACAAATCTATGGATTTCTTTTCTTCTAATTACCTTGTTGGACAAGAGGCCATTGCAGACTGTATCCAAGGTGTCTTGGATGCCAGTAGTCCAGATGTTGCCCTTATTTCTCTCTGGGAAAACTTTTGGGCAGTTTACAGTACTATCTAATTCAAGCTGTTGAACAGAAAATGCCATTTCATTTGAGCCTGTACATGCTACACTGCATTCCTCTGTGTCAGATAAAATTTCATATTTTGCAAAATCCAAGTCACTAGTATTTACAGCAGCATTAGTGTAATAAACATCTACATGAGGAGATACATCATCCACATAATCCTCCTCTACTGTTGTGACTTGTATTTTAGCTTTTTCATGAACTTCATATGCATTTTCCACTTCATTTTTGTCAGGGGTAATACTTCTTCCATCACCTTGAAGAGGATCGTCATGTGACAGAATTTTCTCTTGGAAACCTTGTAAGTGAGAGTATTTCCCCTCCATCTCTTCCTGATCACTCTCAGCATTGTTTTCTTTTATTTTTCCAGAGGGCAAAATGTCATGCAAAGCCAGTCTGCAGTTTTCTTTGACAGGGACACTCATGCTTGCAAGCAGTGGAGTTTGCTGCTCTCTGCAAGCTGTTGGGATATATGGTCTGAACTGACCTACTACATGGATATCTTCTGCAGAAGACACACTTTGTACTTGAGTTTGCTCCCCTGCTAACAGTGTATCTTGTTTATCTTCCCTTTCTGTTGGAGGGCTGCATAAACCAGAATCATCCTCTTCCGAGGTGAGAGAATTTGTACCCCACTTGCACTTGCCTAGTCCAGCTGCCTCTGACAGATCAGCAGTTTCATTAAAGGAGCTTTCACTTCTATTAGTGTAATCTGGAAAGCTGGGTGGAACAAGCATTCTCCACGATCGTCTATGCTCCTTCTTTTCGGTGTGAGACTTTGCTTTGGGCAACCCAGCTGTCCGAATTATATCGCTGTTCAGTTTAAGAGCATCAAAGATCATTTTTTCATCTAACTTGTTAGCTTCACGGCTCCGGAGCTCAAAAACACTGGAAGAAGTAAGAGCACCATTGGAGCACAAAGTACTGATGTCCAGTGTTCTGTGACTGTAGGGCAAGGTCCGGTCCGTGAAATGCCTCGAAGAGAGGCTGCCCTTGGAGCCTGAATCAATCTGTTCATTCAGCCGCACAGTGTCATAGATAGACCTCTGGGGAACGTAGCAGTCTTCAATATTTAGATCTTCATCTTCTTCCCCTTTGCCAACACATGGAGGATTCTGACGTAGACAGTCTGGCCTGCTAAGTGGCTTCCCCATGTTGAAAGTATTCACACAAGTATACCTCTGTTTTCACAGATGCAGGGCAAACATTTAAAAAACACTAGCAATCTGAAGAAATAGTAAACTTGCCCTTAGCATAAGATGCATAGATACAAAAATATACATCATAAGATATGAAGTGGCTGAGGTCATTCATAATCAGTGCATCCGTTTAAATTTGACTTTACCTGGATATGAGGTTTCCCACCCCCCAAAATATAAAGTGCTTCAGTAAGAAAGTAACAGAAATGTCCCACTGTCACAGAAAAACAAATTTTAGCAGAAACCAGCAGTAGCCAAATATGTCAAACATTCAGTGGAAGGCTTCATTTACTTTTCCAGGTCAGAATCTGTATCCCAAATCTCTCAAATAAGCCTTCAAATGAACAAGTGTTACAGAAGGCAGTACATTATCTTCTGTACATGACTGCTTAACTGTAATCCATTTAGCTGGCTTGCAGGATCCCATCTCCTTTATAAATAAAACATGGTGTGGCAGCTTAAAAAGACAAAATCCACAGTGGCTTGTATGGTCTTGACCAAGGCACAGAGAAAATCCTGTGGGGTGGGGGGAAATAAGTTAAATCCAGAAGAGTAAGAATAATAAAACAGCCCTTTACTTTTTTGGCAGTAGCTATAAATAACCTTGATCTGAAAGGCAGCTTATCCTCCTCTTGTAACAGGCTTGTTCGTGGTGCCTCCACAAGTTCCACAGGAAAACATCACTTTCCAGCAGCCAAGCCAATGCGTCCTTTGAGCAGACCGTCGGAAGACGAATGTTTCAGCCCGATTCTCCCGATGCCATCCTGGAGAGCTCTTTAAGGCAGCTGCAGAGCCGAGCAAGCGTGGCGCGTTCCCCGAAGGCACGGCAGGTTTACATTCGGCAGGTCCCGACTACGAGCTGCAGCTAGCGGGCTGCCCTCGCCTCCTCCTCATTTCTGAGGCGCAGCTGCCCGGGAGCCGAGGGAGCCGGGGGAGCGGCGGCAGCGCTCCGGCCGCCTGCCTGCCCGCCCGGGAGAAACTCTGGGAAGGAAGCGGCGCTTTAACCGCGCCCGCAGCCATCGCCCCATCTCATAAAGCAATCATTTCAATGGAGGCTTCCTTTCCAAAGTTACAACGAAACTTTACCTCTGTATTGCTTAAAGAACCCCCCCAAACTCGCCTAGTGCTTAGATTAGGTGTTGGAATACTCACGCATTGCTCCACCTGACATGCAAAGTGAGATGATCAGACCAGTTTTGACTATTTTCAGTCTGGTCACTGGCCCTGAGGCAAGACCTTAGGGTGGCATTGGCTAACTATAGCTGAAAGACCTTTTCTTTTTTTTCTTCTTTTTTCTCCAATGGGATTTACTGGAGCCCAAAACCAGCTTATTGGGACAAAGATTCCCATTTTGGAAATAGTCATCTTTTAAATACAGTTCAACACTAGCTCATAACCTACACTTCTAGCTCATAATCACGGAGGGGAAGGGTTGGGAGACTCACAGGTAACTTGCCAACAGCACGGGAGGAGCTGCTGTGACCAAGCAGCTCCACTCCAGTGAAAGCCAAACCTGTAATGACCTGAGCTGTTGGTGTGACAGCAGCCATCAGTTACAGGGACAATTCAGACCTCCGTTTAAGGACAGCATAAGGCACTTAGTGCTGAAACTTAACACAGTGCGTTCACTACAATCAGCTTGAGCTTTCCACATTAAGCAGGATACACTGTATGCAAGAAATACAAACATACCACACTTCATGTTTATTGATTTACTTAATAAACAGTCAGCTACATATCAAAACACTAAGGTCATGCAAAATAAATTTTCTCTTCCTCCTCTCTGGTGAGCAGCCATATAACATTTGGATTATGCCAAACAGATAGTCACCTCTGGATTCTCTAGCAGAGAATATACTATTCTAGCAGAGAATATACTATACTAATGGTAAAGATGCAAAAAGAGTTTTAGATACTTTTGATGAAAGGTTCTATAGTCCACGGTTATTTTCATCCAAAACAACCAAAACCAGATAGATCCCTGCTGAATTCAGAAAGTGCTGCATGTTTTCATAGGGGAAGCATATAGCTGAAATTGGTCTGTATTTGTTCAACAGCAAAATTATTTTAACAGTTAAAAATAGTTTACCATTTTTCACTGTTTCAGCTGAAGACTTTTGTATTACAGATAAGTCACTTTCAAAATGCAACTCTTAAAAAATTTAATACTTGCTTATATTACCTTTGCTTTTCAATACAGACCTTAACTGTAGTAAAATCTCATTGAAGATTTCAGTATCTTATTCTAGGGTTTGTAATCAGAGCATGGGATATGCAACACTTAGCTCAAAGAGAAACTTCTGATTATGCTTTCAACATTATTTGCCTTCAAAGCAAAAATCAGAGGACTGACACCCTCTACATAACTAACAAGACATGTAGATGTGGCACTTAGGGACACGGTTACCACTGGACTTGGCAATGCTGAGTTAACATTGGACTCAGTGTTCTTAAAGGTCTTTTCCAACCTAAACAATTCTGTGGTTCTATAACATAAGCCAATTAAAATCTTAGTTCAAGCTCATTGGCAGGACTACCCAGGCTACATAAAAATTCCCATAAAGTCCAATTAGAAGGTAACTTCTAATGACAATACCTACTTTTAATCCAAAAATAAAAGCAAAAATCAAATTACCACATGCTCATGAAAGCTGTAATAGTGACATGTTGGTTTTATCAAAAAGAATGACAGTATAAAGAATTGTGTAAGAAGTTTCAAAAAATAAGATAATTCGGCTTTGGGTTCTGTCTATTTCAAAGAGAAACTAGCTGCAAATGCTTCTCCAACTGCAAACATTCTAGCACTGCACAGCTACTCAAACCCAGAGAGTTTGGTTCAGTCCATTTGCAGAATTCTTTTTTATTTTGCTTTTGAAGAATGGTGGCACCAACCTAATTTACTGAAATTTCCTTTCAGGACTAATCTATACATTGCATTCAGACTTTAGGGTAAAAAGTGTCTTACAAAGCCAAGTTAATAGTGAATTTTTGTGTGTGTTTTATATCAATTGAGATAAATTCTTCATTTGATTATACTCTTCTTGAAGTGAAGTAAGAGTCATGATTCTACTCTGAAATGAACAGCTCTGAAGATTTTCATTTACAGAAAGTGAATTTTATAACTGCATTGTAAATAAATATAGTTTAACACTGACAGCAACTACTTACAATTTAACACTGACGGCAACTACTTTCAATTTAACACTTTATACCAACTAGAATAAGTACATTACAAAGAAGAAATATAAATAAAACAAGTATGCATATGCATTTTAAATATATATATATATAAATACAACTCAAAGCCAGTTTGTTTTTTTAAAAAAAATGTGTTTTAATGTCATGCCAAGAAGCTGCATGCAGCTCTAACTCTTTGTACATAAAAATTGGTTAAACCACAATAACCACCTCTGGCCCATTACACGAGATCCTTCCCTGAAGAGAGTGAAGATTTCATGCTAATAGATCTATACCAAAGAACAACTCTTTCACTTTACTCTTGAGGAATTGAAGTTGACTGTAGCTGACCACAGAAGCTAAAGACATAAGGAGGCAGACAGTGGTTTTGTGGCCACAGCCACATTTTCAGGTTGTATGTGTTTGTGTACGTGCACAAACATGCGAGCAAACACAAACACCCCACGAGTGGAGCAGGATCTGTGGGATCCAGTCTCCCTACAGTTTCCTGCCTCAGGTAGAACTGCTCTCTGGAAGGGCAAAGAGTATAAACATATAGATTACTAACTGTAATTTTGATATGCCCCAGTAGCACTGACACCAAGTATTAGGAGAGTTGATCCCTATCCTCCTGCTATCAGTAGCCCTTCACTAACTACACTCTCGCTTAGTAGAATTTCCCATTCTGGTCTCCCTACTTCCTTTCTTCAAAGGCTCCTCACTCTGCTGTTTTATTTCTGCATTTGCTTTTCACTTATTTAAACACTTCACTTTTTCATCATTCTTCACCTCCTGCTTAATGGCATTGTGTTTTTAATCATAAGCTAAAGCATGGCCTAAAATAGTTGCTTCAAGCAAAACACATTTCTAAGCTTATAAATATCTAATATAAATACAATCCCAGAGTAGACTTCTGGATATAAACATGCTGCTATCACTGTTCTCCTTTATGTCTCTCCAGGGTTTTTTTGTCGTCTTACCACATAAGTGCTTGTGTTTCAGGCATGCTGTCCCCCCACTGGTCTGCACAGGTCTCTAACTCCCAAACTGCTCCATTGCTGTGTTGTGTCCAATGCCCTGATGAACTACAACACTGGGACAACACACAGGGAACTGGATTTTTCCACCATCCACTCATCAGGTTGTAACACTCCAGAAACATTTTTCTTTATAATAAAATACATATTTGTACATATACAATTCATTGTATGAAATACCTATTAACAAAGACCTGAAGCTGCACCTAATGTTCAAAAATGTAAGAAATGTGGTGGAATCAGAGATCCCAAACTGGCTACAGCTGAAGTCCTGTACAGCCAGTGTAAGCAAGAACATTCACAGCAGGAGCTGTTGCTATTTTCCAACATCCAAAGTGTTTTACTAACCATACACAAAGAAAAGCCATTTGTTTCTCTTTTAAATTGAGATAGACTTGTTAGGATAGACTGGCATACAATTTTAATCCTCCCAGTCTAATCCTCCCAGTCTAATCTCCTCATAATGTAACTATTTGTTCAAGATTTTTGTCTCTATTTATGCATTCTCAAAGATCATCAAAACTCACAGTAACTTCCATTTGAAATTCCCACATGGAAGTTTTCTGGTTTAGTTTTCCTTTCCAATATGGCTTAAACAAGCAAAATGCACCCTCTGTTGGGCCAGCCATGTAATGACTCTTTTCCAAGGTCATCAAAATTTTAACAGCATAGTTATCAAATCTTGCAATGAAGGTTTGGCTTTATCATTACGTGTCAACTAATGTACAAGTCTTACAAACATTTGAATCAATATTCTATTGGAATGTAACCAAAGCAGTGCAGAATATTCAGTGCTATTGAATAGCCATTAGGAGATATATGATCTTTTTCAAACACTGCTTACATCTATAAATCTTTCTGGTGAGCACTGGAAATTAATTTCTTGTAACCTAACCCAAGCAAATATCTGTACTTATTTCAGCAGCAAAGCTCAATTAACACTCACTATCACTGCAATGCATGTTTTTGAGCTGGACATGGAATGCTAGCTGGCATATTAAAAAAGCCACACACAGAAGCTCTGGTGTGCATTTTGGATAAGAATGCTACAGAAAAGTCCCAATATCATAGGGGGATTATTTTGCCTAGTTTGGGGGTTTGGGGTTTTTTTGTTTGCTTGTTTGTTTTCTTTTTTTCTTTTTTTTTAATTAGGATTTTTCTAGGTAAGGGTGGAATTCAATGAGGTAAAACTGGCCAGTGTATCAGAACAGAAAATGGCAAAAGGTAACATCTGAAACCTAAATACGCTGAAACCTATATCCATGTGACAAAACCCTAAACCACTCAGATGAGCAAAGTGAATGTGGGCTGGTAGGTGAACACTGGAGTCTAGAATTCACACCACTGTGAAGATGAAAGTTGTGTCTTACAGGGACGTCAAATAGAGACAACATGCAGTTTCTCAAAAACAGAAAAGCAGATGGATTACAGAAGGTAACAAGATAGTGGTGAGAGGTGAAGAGGGAATTGGGGTGCAGGAACCAGGAGCTGAGATGCAAAATTCCCAATGTCTGCCAAGCTGAAGCAAAGGAAAGCTCTGGAGCTTAAAATCCCCATTTAAAACAGATAAAATGCATACAGGCAGAACAGACTGCTGTGAAACAAGACTCCTCTAAGATCTGCACTTAACCAGTCCCTTTCACTATGATGTTTAATAAAATGGTATTGTGGTAAAATACTTTATAATAGTAAGAAAGCAATCTTCCTACCTTGAATGTATTCAGCTGCTGATTAATAGCTTCTGTTTCCATTCCAACAGGGCCTTGTGACTCTTCATGTTCTTCAGCTCTCCCAAGCAGAGTGGAAAATTCTTTTAGCTTACTGTAAAACTCCTCAACACGGCAAATAGTACCCTCCACTTGATCTTCCCTGGCTTTTGCTCTGTCTAGTAGCTTGTTGCACTGTTTATTTAGAGCTTCCAAGTCTCTCTTTATACCAACAAGATCAGGAGAAGCTTCAGCTTCTGTGGCTAGCATAATTTTACAGTTTTTATTAGCATTTTCATTATTCATTATAAGATCCTCCAACTTTTTCATGAAATGTTTTATGTCCTCTCTCTGTGATTGCAGTATCTTGAGATCTCTCCCCACTGGAGCCATGCTATCAAGTTCATCATCAAACTCTGCAAACTGAGAGAACATCTCTCGGATGCTGTTTTGGAAATGGCCAATTCCCTGAAGTTTGGTCTCTAGGAATGAGCACCTATCCTCAACCTGCTGCTTCACTGCAGTGTATTCTTGCTCCAAAGATTCAGCTTGGAGTAAGAGGTCAGAAACACCTGCTGAATCAGAAGCTTCTACCACCAGGTCTTGGGCAAGCTTTTTTGCCAAATCAACATGAGGCTTTAAAGCTTGCAAGGCTTTCTGCTGGGTCTGCATCATTGTCAGGTGTTTGTTACTGAATGACTGAGGTCCAAGAGAGTCATGAGCTTCCAGATGCTCTTTGGCACTTTTAAGTTGTCTTTCAGTTTCCCTGGACGAGTCCTGAAACTCTTTTAGTCTTTGTGCCATATTTTCCAAGCACTCTCTCTTCTTATGTAACTGTTCTGTAACCACTTTCACATTCTGATTCAGCACTTTAGTTTCTTCTTGAACAATTTCTTTATCTGTTTGACTTGCATTGAGCAAACTTTCAGCAGAATTATTTAATAGTTCCACCATCCCATGGTGTTTATCCAGGTCCTTCTGCCATGCCCTCACCTGAACAATAGAATCCTCTATTTCAACAGGGTTTATGCCAACTTTTAATTCACACAGGTTGCTCTGGCACTTCTCTATCCATGGCTGCAGATTTTCTACATGCTTCTTATATTTGAGGGCTTTCTCCAGACAATCTGCTAATTTATCTTCCCTTTCTTTTACCTGTTTATTCATTTCATCCCAGTTATTCTTGAGTGTGGCAATCTGGGATTGTAACTCTGCTTTGCCATCTCCTTGAGTCTTCTGTAAGATACTTTCTCCTTCTGCAACAGTTCTTTCATATGAACTAATCTGATCAGTCATTGTCTTCTTAAAATCTTTCTGTTCTTCAATTAGTGATTGCAAGGCATCAAGTTTGGCTGACACAGGAGGAGCCTGGTTCAGCTCTTCTTTCTTTTTGCTTAGCCAGGCCTGAAAGTCCTTAGACATTTGCTGGAACTGATGAGAAGTGGTGTACGCTGACTGAAGCTGCTGAACATGGTTATCTGCAAAGGAGAAGGCAGCACAGAGGTTCATTAGCAGGGAGAAAAATAATAACTAATATTGATTCCATTATGCATGACCATTAATTTAAAGAAAATCAGTCCTTAGTATGTGGAGTTCGACTGGCAGACAACCAAGTTTCTTGCAAAGGGCAGACTCATTCCTGTAAGCAGATCAGTGAAGGCATTAGGATATGAATCAAATGAGGTGAGCTTATCCAGTCTGTGTCTACATGGATCCCATTTGGGCAGATTTTTGTGGTAAAAAGCACACAATCATGCTTCATGGTACTATGAAGTGTAAGCACAGGGAAAATTAAGTGGTCTAACCTAGTAGAGCCTAACTCATGGCCTACAGGCACTACATGTTCCATGGGAGATTCTTTGAAATTCCTTGTGACCAGAAGAAATTAAAAACGCAAAACTGAGGCTGCTAGGGAGAACAAAGTGTGATACAGCTTGCAATGTATTACTTGCTCAGTTCTGTTGCTCACAAGGAAGCAAAGGCTGCAGACTACCAGCCCCCTTCTGTCACAGGCAGTTTTATGCAATTACCACTGTGTTTCACTAAGCCATTAACTGGTGTTTGACAAGAAGTTATAATTTTGGCTTATACTCTGCCCTTATGAAGTTGGATAGCTCAATGAACAGCATCCTCTTTTGGTATTCTAATTCAGTGAAGAGGCACCTGAAGGAAGACATGACAAAAGCAGCCTTGCTATTTTACTCCAAGTTCTCTCCCAAACGATTCACTAGAGATCCCAAGCATTGTTCTTATCTTTTCAAGGCAAGGGGATTCTTCTAAATTCCAATGTACAACTGCTGGGGGGTTGGACTGGATAGAGAGCTGGCACCAGGCTCAGTTTACTCAACAACTTTATCCTTACTTTTGCCTTACTTTATGCTTTAGTTACTGTTTTTTTTAAAATAAATACTAACCTGATTTTTGCTCAATATCCTTAAATGATTTTAAGATGCCATCTAACTGTCTTGTAAGTTCTGCTTTCAAATACTCTTCTCCAACCAGTGTTGACAGCTCTTCACAAAGAGCTTGTGCTGCATTTATATTCTTCATTTCCTGTTCTATCTCCTCCTTCATTTCTTTAGCAATTTCCAACTGTTGTTTCACAGCATCAGGTTGTGTACTCACAGCCAGGCTGCTGCTGAGTTTACTATCCAAGGCACTTAGCTTATCAGACAGGCTTCTGAGTAAACTTTGATACTCTGTGCTTTTCACAATGGCTTGGTCAATTCGGTCACATCTTTTCTTCAGCTGGCTGGTTAGACTGTCCCACTTTTGTGCCACAGCTGCCAGTTGCTCTTTTACAATTTCATGTGAGGGTGGATGTTCACCAGGTCTCTCCAGAATCCCCTGCCCAGCCATAGTTAACTGCTCATATTGTGGCTTTCTGGTGTCAAACTCTTTGAGCAGAATCTGAGAAAAAAAAGAGAATTTAAAAATGAATTTACTCCATGAGGAAAAAGAAGTGCTTCTGACAAAAAAAAACATGTAGAATTTGTTGTAGCTAAGCTCCATTATTGAGTGTATCCAAGTTTAAAAAGCCTGTGAAATTAATGTGCCTTCTACATAAACTGTGTTGTTTCCAAGTATTTACATCAAAGAAACAGAAAAAAAAAAATTAGATGAATTTACACATCATCTAATAGAAATTCAACCAGGAGATACAAGTAAACAATGAATACTGTTAATACTACAGTAATTAAGTAACCACACCAAGCAAAATAAGTGGTGTTTAGTTTCAAGTAGTGTCTTCTCTCCTAGACAGTTTTGATATTTGTCTTAAGAAAGAACTTCAAAGAAGATGTATTCTGACATAATATCACAATGTTTTATTTATGAACAGAGACTATTTGGCTAATTCACTGAATGACTGAATGTGTAGTGTAAGACCTTTTAAGTCAACATCACTGGTTCTCAGTATTTTCTTTTTTGATATTAAGTCACAGGGCTCACAACAGAAGGGACAAATATAATGGTTTTACTTTACAGAATATTCCAAACCCTTTCTAAGTCAATTAGGTTGAACTTTTAGGACTGTGAAGTGATACATGATAGTCTTATGCCATCTGTCTAGACTTCTGAAACACTTACAAACCAATACTGTCATAGTATTTCACATAGTATTAGAACATAGTCCATGTTTTAAACACTTAATTTTAAACAATACTGATATTAAAGTTTTAATAACACTTTTTTCAAAAACAAATAATTTCCCATCAGTTTAGAATAACTGCCAGCAATAGAAATGTTTGAAATTAAACTTTCTACCTTCTGCAACCTCATCTGTTTTCACATTTACTTTCTTTTGTCTGCAGTGTGCTGTGTTGCTGTCAGTAAATTACTCCACTTTTTCATACCTTTTCTTCTGTCTTTGACACTCTTAGTCCCATATCTATCTACAGCACTGCATTTCATTTGCCTTCATATTTTTGTTAGCTACTAGCACAGTCAAGAGAAGAAAATTTCAAAAAGCTAGTTCTAACCACAGACTGTACATGAGGATTGACAGTAAAATGTCAAATTAATAAAATTCAAAGGGACATTTTCATTCTACAACAGAGAAAGCACAGTATGGTCAAAACAGAAAGAACTGTCAGAGGATCAATGTCTCCTCAACATTTTTCTTTACCTGTTCTGGTATCTTCACTCTTATGATAATTTTTTCTGATACCTGAAGGTAAATCTAATGGCTTATACTAAACATGCTATGCTTTAGATGCAGAATAGTACTTTGCTAATAGCAAAAAGGCAGAAGAAACTTAAATCAATAATGTGTTGGCACTACTCACCTGAACCTGTTGCTTTTGTGTATTCAGCATATTAGGATCAATTGATAATGGTCCCAGCACACTGACCATTAGCTCCTTTTCTACAAGCCAGTGCTTTAGTTGAGCTTCTGCTGTCTGGAACTGGATCAGGTAATTTGAAGACTCCTCCAGTTTTTGTTGTCTCTCAGATGTAACTTGATTGAGCTCTTTCCATTTGGAATCTAACAATGATAATGTTAACATATTGCATGCATGTTCTAGTGCATGGATTGTGAAACAGCAGACTATACATGAAACACAAACAGAGCTCTCTCATAAGGCTTCATCCTGATTAACTCCAGATGCCTTATTGCAGTGACTCTGCAAATAACATCTTTTAAAAGTCAGACCCACATACACTTGGATGACAGTCAGCCATGTGTGGAATTTTTAGAGCAATGAATATTCAATACGTAATAAAATTATATTGGAATATTACTGAATGAAATACACCCAAATTTAGGCTTTGGTCCCAAATGATATAGAAATCAAAGGGTTCTACTCTTAGGTGCCTGATTTAGATAGACAAATCTGCCTGCTTATTCAGTAATGAAGTCCCATAAGTTTTCAAGCGTGATCAGAAGCCCAAAATTAGGCTTCAACTCTGAACAGCCCTCTGAAAAAGCCTAACTCTTTCAAATGTCTGTATCATTCATTTAAAACCACTCATCTAAAACATCCAAACCAGGTACCTAATGATGGGCAATGAGAATACTTCTGCATATAGGTATTTCAAAAGCACTGTGTGACCTTAGGTTCACACCTTCTCAGTCTGGTCTTTTCCACTACGGCAAGTAGCTTCCAGAGCAGCCTTTGAGTTCTGCTCTTACAATTTCCTCCTTCCCCTCTGTGATGCTGTCAGTGCTTGCTCAGTCAGTTCTGGTATTTTTCTAATTCTCCCTGTCCCTGATTTTCATTCCTTTTGCTGCTTCACAGTCTTCTGCTCATTCTGTATTAATCCCCTTTCAACACAACTAAAGATCTGTTGGAGACCTTACCTGCTATTTAAACTTTTCAGAGTTTTACTTACAAGCAGGACAGACTGCAAAAAATCTCAGCTTCAAAATTACTGTTGGTGTAGCAATGGAAATGCCTATCACTATGAAACAAGATTGACATACAATGCTATTGATCTATAATTTATTTAAAATATGACTAACAAAAGGAATTTTCAAAAGCTCATGACAATTATGCACTGCAATATCTCAAACCAAACACGGCTGACCAAACTGTGGTCTATTGACCAAACAGAGTCATTTTCTTTTTTTTAAATTAACATTTAATTTTTCTCGGGTTTTTTTGCAAAATTTATATGGTTTTAGAAAACAGCAAAAAACCACCAAACCCACAAAATGCCAAAAGCCATGTCATGGGGAAAATACATGCAGAAGAGCACTACCAACAACTCAAACCATTCTTTACATGAAATCAGAATCACCTTAATTTGTTGTATTTTGTAAAAAGAACAAAATACATATGTTGCTTGTAACTGGCCAGTCAGGTTTTAGCTGCACACCATTTGAAAAAGATCTATGTGCTTGTAAATAGAGTTATTTCCACAGAATTTAAGAGGTAAGGGGAAACAAGGTATTAAAAACACTGTTTTTGCTAATAAATTTAAAAACTCATAATAAAACGACTTCCAAATCAGTCTGAGCTATAATATAGCTTTATTGAAGTACCTATTTTATCCAACGTTTGTCTCCATTTAGGTGCCTCAGGAGAGTCAGGGTTCTTCTCCAACAGCTCTGTAACTTTATCCTTTAGTTCCTGCACTTTATTTGCACTTTGCTTTAATTCAGTTTCAAAAAGCTGAAAATGTAGGTGATAAAATAAATAAATAAGAGACTAAAGAAAAATGGTAACGTTTGCAGTCCATAATACTGAGGTGGCAAACATGAAGATTAAAAAAAAAAAAATCTAGGCTGTATATACTACTTTTCTGCTAAAGTATCTCAAAACACACTATAATGACATACGTTGCTAGTCAATTAGTTTGGAAGAGAGAACCTGACAGATATAAACTATGTTAATAATTATTGCTTAATTTGAACAAGTGACAGAACTAGAAGAATTCAGATAAATAAGATTCATTAGATCTCATCATATTCACATCTATTTGGAATCTACTGGTGTACGGAAAGCAAACCAACTAATGCAAAGTACGGCTCACAGCAGAAATAACCCAGCTAGCTCTGACAAAGAGGGGTGTGGTGTGGCCTCATTTACCTCAGTGGAAGTGCTACTATCACAGACAGATGATTTCGTGTAGATGTCCCAAACCCATAGTTTAATCAGAGTTTTACATGTAAACCTAACAAAAGACTGAGATACTCCAGTGAATCCTAATTAATGCCATTCTTGAAGATATGCCTGGCAAAGGGCTCTTATATGAATGTTCTTAAGTAACCATGCTTGTCTCATGGAGCTGCTTTTTAATTATCCAAAACCCACAAAAATAAACACTGAACAAACTACTTGATTTAGAAATTCTAGTAAAAGGTCCAGTGCATCAGATGACTCTTGCCTGAGCACTTGCTCAGTTTTCCAACTATTTGTGAATACTTTTCTATTACTACACAGCAGGTTAAATGATCATGATAGCTTTGCATATTCTCTGTTAAGAAAAAAGAGCTGGTTTTCTTTCACACTTAGTCTGAATTTTAGGATTGAATGTAATCCAACTCTGAGGAAATCAGTAGCTGGTCAGGTTAATTTTTAAGGGTGACCCGCCAAATATAAAAGAAACTCAGTTAAATCCAATTTTATCTTTGTTTATATACAATCACAAGGAAGAAAAGAATTTTCCCTATCCATTACATTTCCCTTTATAGATGAACCTTACATGTGTAAATATTGTCCTTCATTGCTAGGGAAGCATATGTTTCCAAAGCTGAAACAGGACAGAAGCTTACTGCTGATTCAGTGGTTTTCTCATATCAATAATAAAGAGGGAAGGAGGCTGTTGTGCAGCTATATAACTTAACAAGCATGACAGGGCTGCTGAAGAGAAACACTGCCTTGGAAGAGGCATAAGCCGCTGCAGCTGCAGAGACTAGGAGGTCTGTGGAGTGTCAGTGAGCCAGCAGCTGCAGAAACAGCTTTTGGACAGATACAGCCCTTCAGATATTAAAAGTAATCTATTATAGACCTCTAAACCACTAAGATCAAAAAAGTTTATTGCATTATCAGTATAGCCTCACCTTTTCAAACTGTCCACCGAAATTATTATTTTCTGACCTGCAAAACTCATTCTCTCTGACACAGTGCTCCTTTATTCCACTGACACAGTTTGCCAGACTTGCTCTAAGCCTGACTAATATGCTTAGTGGGATCATTTAAATACTCTCTGCAACATTAAGCTAGGCTGAGATATCAGTTATTTCATAGCATCTGCCTAATAACCAGAAGACAAAGTATTTGTTTGAAGGCACAAGGTACCTTATGTTGCTCAACTTGAGCTTTAACTGCTTCACTATCTGTTGGAGCAGCTTCCCAGTCTGATGCAGTTTTGTCCATTTTTTGCAACCAATGCATCATTGAGGCAGATTCTTCCTGAATATTTTGCATTTTTGAAAGCATACTTTCTAGTTCTGAAATCTTTTCATTCAATAAAACTCCCAAATCTTCATAGCTGTGATTTACATTAGACATAGCTTGTTGAACAGTTGTCAGTTCTGTAAAGAGAGGTGCATGAAGACTGTTAGAAGTTACAAGCCCTTGAAACAATACTGAATGTACTGAAACAGTATTGAATAGTACTCTCAGTTACAGTAGCTAATAGTCCCCAAATAAGAAGTCACTGAATATGTTAGTTATTTCCAATCCACACTAAATGTGGCAACACTACATCTGAATGAGCTAATATAAGTTCCTCTTTGCAAGAACTTATTTCACAGAAATCATTATTTCAATACATACAAGTGCACAGACATGTTTCAACCTTTCTACCCATTGCTGTTTTAGAATTTTAAGTAACAATTCCATGACTAAAAGTTGAATATACTGGGCTACAGTTCAGCTACTATGAAGTCCTTATATAAAATTTCCTTTTTTTTCTATGAAAGAGTTGGTCACAGTCATACAAATGTATATAAAATGGGTGTCCTTGTATACATATATTTGTGTATACGCATGTTGTGAATGCTGATGGGTGTTGAAGTTTCAATCCCCACTGAAAGTATTTCTCAAAACTCATGTCTTATATGAAAATAGTCATCCCTGTATACATTTATAAAAGCATAAATTGATTCAGAAAACAAGGCCAGATTTGGTTGGTCTTCAAAGGAAATAATGAGATAGGTATCGTTATAATTACTTATCATGCCCTAGTCAATGTGGTTGTCTTATGTGATAGTGATGTGAAATTTCAGCCTAATAGTGACTGTTACAAGCAAATTTATGTGCAACATTTAAAAAATACTTCCATATTTAACAGTAATTGGCAAACAACATTTCTTTATCACATGCTGAAATTTTTACTGACCTTTATTTTTCAAGAAATCCTGAGTACCTGGAGCTCCTCCTTCACCATTTAAAATTGTGCCACCTGTGGATCAAAAAGAGATAAAGCCTCTTGCTTATCTGAGCCTTTTCCCACCAAAACCCCATCACTTAGTTTTCTCTTCAAAACAGCATGACCCATAGCTGTCATCACAACATCAAGAATGAAGCTCCAGCCAGTACCATAAGTGGTATCACACAGGCAGAGCATGTGCATAGTGGGTGGGTGTACATGCATGCACTCAGAAGGGTGCACATATGTGTGATGTATCAACAGTCCTACTGCTCACAATTCTGTACTAAACAACTGAGCAGGGCCAAAGGTTTATGCCCTAGATAAGAGGCCTATTCACATCCAGACTGCTAACATCACTTCCTTCCTCTCCCTCAAAGGACCCTGTTCCCTACTGAGAACACAGTTTTACCCAGCTGTGATGAGTATAGCCTGGGAGAGGATGAGCTGGCAAACACTGTAACTGAGGACAACACTAAACAGCAAAGAGGCCCAGAGTGCTTATTGCAGACACCGCAACCAAAGGCTCTGCTTACTTAGGGCACCTTTACCCACCAGGGAAGTGGCTGAAATACAATTCCTGGAGGTATTTTAAAAACACATATGTGTGCCACTTGTGGACATGGTTTAGTGCTGGACTTGGCAGTGCTGAGTTAATGTTTGGACCTCATGATCTCAAGGGTCTTTTTCAACTTGAAAAAATTCAATGGTTTATGTGCATTGTAACTCTGCACAGAAAGCTCTCAAAACCAACTGGATTCATCCCTCCCTATCTTGTCATAAGTAAGACTCAAGCATGTGCTCCGTGATAGGAATTGCAATGTAGCACTCTTAACACCTGAAGTCCTTACTGTCACTCAGAGGCAGCCACTCACCTAGGCAGCCCTACTAATTAACCACAATATCAGAGCTTCTGAAACCAGAGCTAATGGGCTTTGTAAAACGGAGTCAGACCAAAGAGCAGGGCCACATGATCACACCGCAGAGAGCTGCAAGGAGAATCACTTCCCACTCTCCTGTACATGTGTATTCCCAGAAGAGCAATTAACAGAGGAGGGTTAATGGTTGCCTTGGAAAAGGCTATGCATCCAGCCCCCAGTACCAGCTGGACAGTGAGGACTACATTAGCGGCAGCTGCAGGATGGCAAGAGAAAACAAACCAGATAAGAGAAGTCACAGGCTCCAGCCAAAGTCCTGTAGATCTCCATGCTCTTTTAGCTGGATTCTGGTATTTATAACCGTGATAAAGTAATACACAGTACAGCTCTTGTTAAGGAGAGCAAATGTTCTGATCTGGAGGATTATAACTCCTCTTATGTGAGAGCTATTTAACTATTTTTTCTACCTGGATGCATAGGAGTACAACAGAGGCAGAGGAACGAGCCCAAATCGATCATAGAAGATTCCAAAATGTTCTTTGAAAGATTTTTATTTAAAGTTTAAAGAAAAAAAAAAACAAACCACCAAAAAACAACAACAACAAAAAAAACCCAACCAAAACCAGAGACAGCTATTAGAAAGAGATATAACAAAGTGTTCTGCTTTTGCCCAGTAGGCATCCTCTGTCAGTCCCCAACCTCCCAGTCATTTGCATATGACCAATGAAGGCCAACACACTTGAATTTATTTCCAGACTTAGTCAGTTCAAAAATTGACTGAAAATCGGCCTATTGCCATTAAAACACCCAATGTCCTTAAACTATGTCTGGAATGATACTTGGCAGAATTAATGTAAACCAATTAATATGTAGCACTAGAGTTAAAAAAATCATGGAAATGGACTTGTTCTCTTTAAATTATGATTACCAGTAGAATTTAGCTGAAGGTCTAGACAGAAAACACATTTTGGCCCAGGAATATCACACTGAGATACAAAGTTCATTCATTTCTGTGCTGTTGTTTCAACTAAAACACTGACCAATGCTAACTATAATACCATATTAGACTGAGTACATTTACCTGGGCTCATTTTTTTTGTGTAAACCATCTCCTCTCATTATCCTTCTAACAAAAACTCCACACTGTGCAAACCTTTCTGTGTTTCCTTGGTATCACAGAGTAGCCTTCTGGCCATTAAATAGGCATCTCTGTGCAGGTACATCAGAGCTGGCAAAACGAGGTTTGTATTTCTCCTGCTTGTACATTTGATGGATATGTGAGGCACCAAACACTCATTAGAATAAGTCAATTTGTCATTCTCAGAAGCTTTCTGGGATGACTGGAAGGCAACTGTGATACTGTCATTTTATTCACTGGCTGAGAATTACATAACAGCTCTAGGGCATGTTAAACTTTTACATCAGTGCACTTTTACATTATTTAGGCAGAGTAGAACAATGAGAATGTGTGCTGAATTACTACAGAAGCTAGACAGTTTAAATACTATCACAGCAAACAATGGTCAGAAGAGACATGGCTAAATAGTTTTCTCACAAGCCATAATATTCAGAATGCTAATCCAAGGGTGAAACAATATTAATTTTTGTCTTAAAAGTTTTTAAAATTCTTGGAATGTTAGGATTACCTGATTATACAAAAGCATACCTGATTTGGCAACTGCTCTCAGTTTTGCAGGAGAAGTAACAGCAGTGATTAAGTTACACAGCAAAGTTCCTCTGCTATTCATTTTTTGCAGTTCAGGTGCCTTTAATGTCCATTCGTCTTTTAAATTCTGGTTAAGAAAGACAGTAATTTGTTCATTACAAAACTGACTTCAGACTTAAAAGAATTAGTGTACAGAAAGAAATAACTTTGCTGCTTGGGAATCTGTTTCAAAACATACAAAATAAATGGGAATGTAAATGCCGACTGCAATCCCCCTAGTCGCAATTACTGAGACTGCTTACACCTTAAATCTGTATTTCAATATTAGTAATAGATGCCTTATTTCCTTCAGC
This sequence comes from Pycnonotus jocosus, assembly GCA_013400435.1. Lineage (NCBI taxonomy): Eukaryota > Metazoa > Chordata > Aves > Passeriformes > Pycnonotidae > Pycnonotus > Pycnonotus jocosus. Next base: position 72,120 of record VWYP01010587.1, read on the forward strand.
CAGATTTCATTTCTCCTACAAAGGCTTACCAATGTATCTTCCAAAGGTTTCTTTAACTCCTCTGTATTCAGAGAGGGCTGTGCTGCTGGAATTCGTTCTGTTGTCTCTTTTATCCATTTGTTTAATGATTCTACAAGGAGCTCAAAAGAATCCATTTGTTTCTGACAAGATGATACATCCTCTTCTCTAGACAATTAAAGACAAAGGAATGACAGTATTCCTTCTAATAATTAAACCAACAAATATTATTAATCTAAATTCAGTGTCAAAAAGCTAATTTTATGGATATAAGCAGAATGTGCAAAACCTAGTCATACTGCAAAGGTAACTTCTGTGGAATCTCTTACAATTTTTCCAGTTTTCCTTTGCAGTCTGATGCCAAATAATACTCTAAAGTAATATACACAAGCAGCAATTTATGTTCTCTCACAGAGGTGGAGAAGTAGGGTTTTCTTAAAATTACCAAGAAACCTGTGAATGTCACAAAATTTGAAAAATCACTTATCTTTATGGCCCTTTTTAGAGCTCTTGGGCCAGACTGACTAACTACAGAGGCATTTTCAAACAGAATCTTTTCCTTCCAGTAAAAACCCCCTTACTTACTCTGGTCAACTGCAATGTCTTGAGATTGCATACAACAGGATAGCAGTAATCACTACATTCACACTGTGACATTAGCCGAAGTGGAAACACTTTGATTACTCAACTTACTTTTCTTTTATTGTTTCCTCTACCTCTTTGAATTTCTTTGACAAAGCATTTACTTTTTCCAGTACCAGTGCTTTATCTCCAGGAAGAGCATGGAATGAAAGTTCTTCAAGGAGCTGCTTCAAAACTTCCAGATCCTTCTTGTGTTGTGCCAATTCTACACTAGCTTCCTGCAAAATAGGATTACATTCTTCATATTAGACTTTACAATCACTTGTTCAAAATTAAACTCTTAATTTTAGCTACCCAACCAATGCTGGGGAAAAAAACATGCCTTGTGTCTTATTTAATCACTCAGATGAGTTACACTAAGAATGCACAACACATACAAATTGAATGCTACAGTACCTGCATGTATTGAGACACTTCACTAACATCCTTCCTTGGTGCCTCTGTCTCACTTAGTGCCTGGTTTTTCTCATCTAGAAATGATTGAAGTTTTGTTGACAGACCTTCAAATAACTCCACTTTTGTCTTCAATTCCTCCATTTTCATAAGCTTCTCTCTATGCTTGTTACTTGCTTCAGAAAATCGTCCTGCAAGTTCACTCATTTTAGCTTGCAGTGTGGATGCAGTGGATGGATCTGCTGTTTCCATGAACTTTTTCACTTTTTCATTCATAGTGTTTATACTGCTTTGGCGACCTGCAATGTCTTGTTCTAGCATCTGAAACATACAAGAACTACTTTGTATTACTTGCAACTAAATTTTAAGAAGTGAAATTCATCTACCATATAAAGCAACAAATCACTACAGCTAGACCATCAGTGTAATCTATTTCAGCTACAAAAATCCTTATCAGCAGTTTCACTTCACACAACCGTCCTCTTTAGTAAGTATTTTGAACCCATAAAAGCTGCCAACCTAAAATTTTAATTCTTTCTTTAAATCTGAATTATCAAACAAATGTTTCTTTCTTCAAAGAATGCTACTTACAATGCTTTTACTGATAATGTCCTGAATAGCAGCAGAATTCAAAGGCACTTGATCTTGCTCTTTAAGGCTCTTTTCAACTCCTTCCATCCAATCCAGCATTTCATCCAAACCATCCTGCACACTTAGGGATCGTGTCAGAGTTACTTGAAGCTTCTCATTCCTTTCATTCACAGATTTGGATAAATTGTCATATCTTTCCACAATATCATCTGATAAAGAGAAGATATATTTCAATGTTTTCCTCTAGCCAAACTAAGCTTTTAGCTTACTTCACCAGCACTCACCAGTTGAGTCAAATTGCTACATTAGAATGAAGAAAAAAAAATCAGTTTTAATCAGTAAAAACATGGAAGCAGAGACCAACAACTTCAAACAGAGCCAAAAAATACACTGGACAAGGGAGATGAGGGAGTAGCACACAGCTGTAGTGCCCAGTGTTAGAAACTGGTTTCCATGTAGCTCTAGCTTAAGACAGCTGTTGACTGTTCCCAAGAAATAAAACAGCAGAGTATTAAGACAGCTCTTCTACAATTATGTCTCTTATGTTATTGTGAGGTCTGAGAGGTTTTTCCGGATGGTTCTTCATTAGACATCCAACACTTTCAAAATAACTCTGAAATTTACAAGCCCCATGCACCTCCCATAGAGTTTTATCACCAACTCCAAAGAATGAAGCTACAGTTGTTTCATTTTGTTGTTCTGCAAGTTACTTATGGGATTCCATGAAGATATAGCTGTGTGATACACAGAGAACATCTTCAAACTTCAGACAGTGGTGAATGTTGTGCTGTGCTACTTCTCACAATTGATAGGAAAGAGTATTAGGTGTAAGTGGTAAGGTTCTGGTGGTGCTAAGTTTTTTTGGCTCGTGTGAGAGGAGGTCAATGGCTGACCCACAGAAGACACAGATGGTTCTAGTCAACTCCAGCTGACCCATCACAGGACACAGCTGAGCTCCTCAGCCAAAGTGGTGGTGCCACTGGAAAAATGTATTTAAGAAAAGAAAAAACACTGCATGGGACTGAGAAATGAGGGAAAACAAAGTATGAAAACAGCCCTGCAGACATGAAGGTCAGAGAAGAAAGAGGGAGAAGAGATGTTCCAGGTGCTGGAGCAGAGATTCCCCTGAAACCTGTGGAGGACAGAGGAGCAGATAAGCACACTGCAACACGTAGAGGACCCACACTTGGGGAGGTGGATATTTCCTGAAGGAAACACAGCCTACATCCACACCGGAATATTAGCCTAAAAGACTTCAGCCTGCAGAGAGGTCCCTCACCAGAGCAGGGGAAATGTGTGAGGAGAAAGCAGCAGCAGAGAAATTACAGACTGACCACAAGCATCCATTTCCCATCCACACTGCACTGTTTGGCAGGGAGGAAGGGAGACTAGTCAGGAAGGAAGGAGTGATGGCAAGCCCGGAAAAAAGAGTGGGGTGGAGGATAGTGTTGCTGTAATTTGTCTTTGTTCTGCATTTCCCAGACCTGTTTTATCTGGCAATAAATGAAAGTTAATTTTTGCCAAGCCAAGTCTATTTTGCCCATGACAATAAAAAGTGAGTGATCTCCCCATCTTTATGTCAACCCATGGGTTTTTCTATCTTAATTTTTACCTCCATCCAGTTGAGCAAGTGGAGTGAGAGAGAAAGTGGGTGGGCATCTGGCAGCCCACCAAAGTCAACCCCTTCACAGACAGTTTCTTAAAGTTAAAAGGAAGTAATTTCTAAGCTAAGCAAACTTCAAATAACTGCCTGTAAACAGGTTCCTTGGAGTCACATTTCTCTGGAGAATTTATGATTCTCAGCAAATCACTACCTCTGCTCAGCAATCCCTATTTCTGTAAAAAGAAAAAAATGAAATGAGAGTGAAAAGCATATGGATCTATGTAGGAGAGAGATCAACAATTAAATTACTGTGTTGTAATGACTTATGACTCAACAAAACATGGACTTGATCAGTGACATCAGAATGTGGAAGCTCTTTAATTTTTCTCTTCCAGAACCTGTACGCAGACACAAGTGATAAAAAGAGATATTAAGAAAAACAAATATTTTACCCAGTGTTTTCTGAATCTCGTCTTTGTCTGGTGTCAACTCTCCCCTTGTGTCCAATAACACTTCGGCAGCTTTTTTCAGTTTTTCTACAGCAATTTGGTGGTTAGACACTTGTCCCTGAAGAACCTGTAAAATTCCACTATTATCAGTACAGTTGATATTTACAGAAGCAAGACTTGAGATACATCACAGAACTTAAACTTAATGCTGGAAATAAACTAACTCAATTTGTGACCTCTCCTTAAGAAAAGTCTTGACCAGTGGTTATGGCTGCTGTTAACCTTCTGGCCCTTGTTTTAGTTCATTCACCACCTTTTTAACCTAATTTTTAGAATAATACATATGGTAAAGTCTGACCCAACTTATTTTTTGCATGTAACTTCAAATGTGTCCTTTGATTAACTGTATCTAAAGACCCTTTGTACAAACTATTATAAACACATTTTTCAACTCAGCATCTAAGAACAATTCAAAGGGAAGAGTATACAATCAATAGCAGCAGTTACATATTCACCAGCACTAGTACGGACAAAGGTTCAGGCTGATATTGTAGCACAAACAGGAATAGCTTGGAACAAGATTATTGCCTTAACAGTCAGGAATCCCTGAAGCAGTGTGGCTGAATTTTGCCTTGGTTTGTCCATCTAACCAAGGAACACATGTCCAGAGAGTAGCCCAGCCCTGATTTTCTCCAGAGTCAACAGAGACAGTAAGGCTGAATCAACTTCTAATGGCTTTATCTCTCTAATGTGTAAGAATACTTTAGGGTAAATAATTTTAAATTTATTTTATTTATTTCTAAACTATTTCAGGCCTCTATGCTAATGGTTTTTTGTGATGCACTTGAAGCTTATACAAGTCCAAAATGAAGGGATATCTCATTTACTTTTTGATACTAATTGATACTCAATGAATACATGAATCAAAAGGTAATCCTATGTGCCCTGCCAGCACAAAGCCTTGTCAGTGCATTCAGCACTGGTACCCAGAACATAAGAGTGTGCCAGAGCACAGCACATCATCTTGCTGGCCCATTTGAAACAATGAGTCTCTGAGAGATCTGAAGAGGCTTAGGCTAGAACTTGTGCAGAAAAAAAAAAAAAAAAAAGATGTACCAGAAAACCTTGTATGCTAACAGAAGGCAAGCAAGCTGATGCCAGAGGCAGTGAAGAATATTCTGAAGAACAGTTAATCCCCATAAAAAGATTAGACCTCACCATGCTGCCAAGGTCTGTGTCTAGCTGGATTATCAGCTGCATGTGTTGGCTACAAGGGACAGCTTTAACTTGCAACACCTGACTTCCTCAAAATACTCTTTGTTTTGCTTTCATTAATTGGCTTGCTTTCTTCAGCCTCCTATTTTTTCTCTTCCTTTGAATCCTTTGACATTTTGTACCCTCTCCCTTCTTCCCAACTCATAGTCATTGAGTGCTCTTTTGTGTGGCAAGTAATCCATGTAGACGTTTCATAAAAAGAGCCCTAGTACTCACTCCTTTTGTATTACGTCCACGAAAATTTGCATTATAGAGAATATAATTCATTTTGGCATAAGGAACAAAAAGTTTAAATGAAGCTTCAAATTGTAATTGGTTTTATTTCTACTCTTCTAGTGCTTGGAAGCACAAATGTACCCTAACATTCAATTGTTAGGAGTTGACAACTTACACTTTTAATTTGGTTGTCTTAAACATGGCTATGATTTGTCTCCTTTTGCTGTCATGCACCAAAGTGCTGGGCATTTCCAGCAGCCAATTTGAAAGATACCACAGATAAAGGTAACTACTGCTCAGAGCTGATGTGAGGGAAATGATTAAAGCATGAACTTTCCAAAAGCCTATCACTGACTATCATTTCTCAATAGTAAATGTGTCTGACCTGCACTGATACTCCACTGGGCACAGACAAAACAGCGAGGAAGTGTCTGACCCAAAACCACTAAAACCAAATAATCTTGCACTTTTTTTATAGTATAGGTGATTGATTGTATTTATGAAAATGTAACAGTCAGTTCAAAGATTACAGACTGTATGAAACTTTATATAACTCACCATATACCTGGGCTCCTAAAGCCTTCTCCAAACCTACATTTTATACAGGTATCCAGAGTTTTACTTTGACAAGCTCTATCACTATCTTGTTTGCCTGTACTAGGATTTACATAAAGTCATGAGTTACAGCCTCAGCAGCAAAAAATAAAAAAATACAGTTTTTCTGTGCAACACAAATTAGGGAGTATAGCATTGGGTGAAACTGATACAGGCAGACACACTACTCACATTACACTGTTCACCTGGTATGATCCCTTTCATAATGAAGTTACACACAAATGTGAACAGAAAAAAAATCAAGAGTCACAGACAACAATCAAGTGGACTTTTCTATATGGAACCCTATCCAAGCCTTATTCTGACAGCAAACCATAAATCCTTTCTTAGCTAAAAACTTCCCACATTTCACCCTATCATTTTCTAAGTGACAGAAAACACATATTGCTTTCACCATGGCTAATGGCATCTTGGTCAAATTTTTTTTTTCACCCTTGGTAATTTTTTTTTTTCAGTGCTTTTCAGATATTGCTCTGGACAGCCAAATTTCAGAACCATAGAAGCTGTATGCCTACATGCAAGGCAAGAATTTGGCCTGCAGCCACTTGGATTATATTAGATCATCCTGTTTTTCAGACAAAAAGCAGTTCCTTTTAGGACAACAGTGCTGTTGCATTTTAAAGTTTTTCACCTTAGTTTCTTCAAGTTGTCTTTGGAGATTTTTGGGGTCCACTGCAATTGGCTCTGATAATTGTTTGTTCACTGCTATTTCAGAGGCCTGGAGCCCTGACAAAAGTCCAGACGAGGCATCTTCATAATGCTGGTATTTATCCACCAGGTCTTTAAGGTTATTTCCAAGGATGCTGCACTAAAAGAGTAAAAAAGAAACAAGCAAATACACAGGCATTAAACTGTGTGCTGCATTTCATACCACTCTCAAAGTTATACATTCCTTCTTGTAATACTGCATCATTTCTTCCTGCCATTGTCTCACTGTCTGATTTCTGAACTAAGACATGACAGCTGGACAGGCTAGGCAGGTCTTACCAGTTTGTGCTCCTAAAGGGTGATTTAGGATTAAATCACTGGTCCAGGTGGGAAACTGGAATCTTGCTTGCTGTACTAGAAAAGAAAATCTTCAGGAATAATTTTTGATTTACTGATATAAAAATTCTATATCAGAACTCTAGCACCAAAAATGTAGAAAGCAAGTGGAAGCTAGATTTTTTTTTTTTTTTTAAATCAGGAGAGATATGTATGTTCATTAAAATACAAACAGTGGAGTACTGTTTTCATAACTACCTTACCTGCATAACGAATCCAAAGTGATATGGTTTGGTATTGTACATAAGCTTTGTTTTATTCACTTAAAAATATCATCTGAACAAGATCCTGTTAGTTCTATATGTTAGCATGCCCGAAAGTGTTTACAGCAAACTATCACATTAAAAAGTCAGTGAAACTCCCTCAGACTTTCTGGAGATGGTTTCACAAGCAAAATCTGATTGTATCAAGTCATAATATTTATAAACAGTTACATTAAATATTTATATTCTAAACGTTCCAGATACTGTATTTTAATATTTACAAATGGTACTTGGTCTCCATCTGCTGGGCAGACATAGAACATGCTTATTTATATAACCAGTTAACCAAGATCTGACTGTAGGATTCCTTCAACATATAAACCTATAAAATCATGTCTCGCACATATGCAAATACATATATATAAAAGTAAAAGTAATCTAAGCATTTATTAAAGCAAGAAATTTTTACAAAAGGCAAAAAAAGATCACTATCAACTCATTTACAACTTGGAACATCTCACTAATTGTGGACAATCTCACTTTTTAGAATTCTGTGCTTAAAGGCACAAAAGGTCTACTTCATTCTGCATATTTATTGTCAAATATTTAAAGCATGTCCATTATAACCATGCTAAATGTATATATGGAAAGGACAGAATTTGGAAAATTGACAAATCAAGCTGCTGGCATGGGATTTTTATGTGCATAAAAACAAGCTCTCTGAAAAATTTTGCTATCAAATCCTTACATTCATACTCAAAGTAATTCAATAAATCAACTGGAGGAAATCTAACATGGTCAATAGAATTGTCAGTTTAGCTCCTTATTCATACCAGTTAAGCAGAAAAAGGAAAATGTGCTTCTGTGAATGAACAGTTGTCTTGACAAACTGAGAAAACAAGTTTTACACTGCATTTTTAACCATGCAAATACATGCCTTTATAGAATTTACATTTCTGAGTATGAAAACCTTAAAGAAATAAAAATGTCCAGACAAAGATGGCCACAGACCAACACTGTACCAGTGGACATTGAAGCTCTACTAAAGAGTTAGACCCTATGATCTTAGAAAAATATGAAATAGCACGGTCAAAGGCTACTGACAGCAGCTGTCTCTTCAATGGTTCAATTAACAATTATCTCAAAAGTTTAAAGTTCTGGAATATTATCAATATTGAACAACACTTGGTTTTTTGAAAACAGCTGGAAATTTGGTATGTGAGACTAGTCGGTGATGTTTGTCTAGTTCTATCGGGCAGATTCCATGTGTGAACCTAGCACAGAGAACTAGATTATCTTTCCTCTCTAAGGTACATGGGGGATTTTGCACTGCTAATTACTCATTAGTTAGACACTAAGCTGATATTGCTAAGGATAAAATGTTTACTTGGCAGAGCAGTGGAAAATAATTGCTGTCCTTAAATCACTAAGTTCTTTCATGCCTAGTGCTGGCAACAAAGGTCACATTGGGATAAACTGCTTCAGAATACAAATGAAAATTAAAATTTTACCTACTATTTTTGGCATTGTCTGTCTCTTTTTACACTCATTTTATTAGTAGGGAGCCAAGTAAATAAACAGCTGTGGGAAATATTGCAAGTAACATAAAGTAACATTATACATCTGAAAGTATTACAATTTCTTTCCACCCCAAAACATTACTCAAGGCATTCTGAGCTGCCACAGTCTCAGAGGCTGTTTAAGGCTGGAAAGAACAATGAAGAACTGTGGTCTCATTTCTTCCTTATAACACAAAGTAGAAACCATTCAGACCTTTAATAGTCTGACACTTGACTAAAGCAGATCGACTAGAAAAGCATCTTATTCTATTATCTAACTTTGAGAAACAAAGAATTTACAACTTCTCACGGTGTCTGTTTGATCAACTAGCTCCTGTCTACACAAATTGCTAAATCAATTACAGCAGTCATGCCTATTCAGTATAAATAAAACTTACCTTAGTATAGAGAGATTTGAAGCGATCTGAAGCTTTATCCAGTTTATTCTGCACTTCAGCATATGTAGCTGAAGTATCAATACCATCCTTGTCAACCTTCACACCGTCTCTTTTGCTACATGACCTTGCAGCATCCAAAACTCTTTGTCCAGAAATTGTAATATAGCGTAAATCACCTTTGTGAGATATAACATCTTCTGAAAAACTCTTCTGCCTTTTCAGTTTGACCATAATACCACTGAAGTCAGAAGCACCTGCCTCCAAATTGTCAAGTTCTTGTTCTGCCTGCTGCAGCCACGTTTCAAATTCACTATAGTCTGCATCAAATTTCTCCAATTCTTCCCTTAGAGAATGGGTCAGTTTCATTTTTCGTTCTGATTCAGCCAAAGCAGTCTCATACTGAGCCTTCAGCTCTTTCATGTTCCTTTGCATCTTGTCTTTTTCTTCAGGGGTAAGGTAGTGCCCTTGTTTCTCAAGCAGTGTCTGAGCAGACTGAGTTGCTACTATGATAGCCTGCTGCTGTGAAATAATTTTCTCATGTTGAGCCTACAAATAAAACAATAAATTACAACCAGCACATTCTCACATGGTTCCTTAGAAAAGGACATGTAAAACAAAGACCAAAATGATAAAATGCTTTTCTAATTTTCACATTTTTATTACAATTTTAATTTTTTTTCAGTAATTTAAGTGGAGTGTGAATCTTGGTCATCATACTTCTGTGCAGTTAAAAAAATTTTACAAAATATTAAATTGTAATTTTTGCCAGATGTACAGCCATTACCATATGGAAACGTTCATGTATCATTACAATCAGCAATATCTGGATGTATATATCACACATTTTCCCCTGTACTTCCAAAACACAACTTTTTAGAGAAAAATTAGACATTATCAATCTCTTTAGCTTTTTTCTAAAAAAAAAAATTGCTTATTATTTAGCATTTATGGTAGTATACTTAGTGTAATCAAAATTTTCCTAATTCTCTGTCTCAAAATGGGATTTAACAAATAAAACATTCAAAGGTAGGCAACATTCCAAATCAAAACTCTCCATGTTCCATTACTTATACTGTAGCTATCATTACAGACAAGCAAACCTAAAGGAGTAAAAGTATCAAACATAGTACAGATCCTTTCTTCTTACACTCAGTGAACAAAAATGATTACTTGGGTTTTTAAATTTCATTTTTCAAAATCCAGAGCCATGATTCTTATAAAATATAGTTAACTATAAAACAGGGCCAGTTAACATTAAAAATCAAGACACAATCTTCACATGTAAGTTTTTCAATCTCATAAAAATATTTAAATCCAGGAAGTAGTACTATATTCCAAATTAAAAAGATATTTCAAATATATTCTTTCAAAAAATTCTTCATTCTTGAAGGTCTCCCATAAAAAATAGCTATATAAAATAAACAGTATGTTTTTCTTCCATGAGTACAGTAGCCAATTATTCTGTAGGCACTAGATGCAGAAATGAACTGTCAAAAAAGTAGAAGTAAAAATATCATGTACACAAAACCCAATAATCCTATTTGTTTAGGTTGCTTTTGGGGTTTTTTTTTTAATAAAAAAAAGGAAATCCAAAATACTATCAGCTACAAGCATAATAATTTTCTTTAAGGTGTCAATCAGCTCACACCTAAAGGTTCTTGGTTTCTCAGCTGTAAGTCAGCAAACACCATAAAACTGAACTCTTATTATTTTAAATGCTTCCAATTACCAGGAAAATCTATTTTTAAAATGCTGCACTATAATTTTATGTAACTCACTCTTCTGAAGCCTTCAAACACTGCTTTGCCCATGTGTTAAAGTTGTAGGAAATGAAAACTATAATTTCAGTAAACTATTATTTGCAGCTATTTGCATTCAGTATTCCCAGGGGATTAAAAGGGGATGAACCATCTGGATGTCACAAAGATTTTTGAAAAAATCACATACAGGGTATGAATTTATATTGCTACTTTTTGCATTTTATTTGCCTGCATCAATTTCTCACTACAAAAAATAATAGACTTACCACAAAGATTCTTTACATATACCTTGCAAAATGTGTCCCTTCTCTTATTTTGCAGGAAACAGCAAAATAGTAACAGCAAAAAAATGACAAATGTGCAATATATTCTAACTACTGAAATTCCTACCACTGTGTATTACTATCTTCCTAGTGCTTACTCCAAAGCCTACGACAGACAGGATGAGATTGAGTTCACTTATGTTGAATAAGGAGTGATACACCTAAGTATTGAATAAACTCAGTAACCATACCTTGACTTTCTGATATTGCTGGTTCAGATTATCATCTATGCTTTTTACTAGTCCATCCACCTGAGGTTCAGTATCTTCCTGCATTTCCAGCAGATTACCATTGACATCATCCTCCTCTCCCTCAAAAACTTTCACATCTCCTTCTTCAAAATGTGTTCCATTCTGCTCTATCACTTGCTTAAACTTCCGTCCATGCTCCGCTTCTTTATCCACATTTGATAACCAATCCAAAAGATTTTCTATCGTATTTTTACTTTCTTCCAGCTGTTCTATGGCTGCAACCTACATTGGAAATTCACAGTTTCAATTTAGAAATCTTCTTTAAATATCACAAAATATCAAATAAATATACAAATAAATCATTTAAAATACATTAACATCAAAGAAATTTTTGATTACTATAGAGGTTGCTGTTTATTTTATAAGAGAATAAACCAACAGTTTATTAGTTACCCAAATGAGATATTGTATTAACCTCTCCACAGTTTATTAATACGTATTGGGTTTGCTTGGCCAAGTTTTGGAATGAGGGGGGCTGCAGGGGTGGCTTCTCTGAGAAGCTGCCAGAAGGTTCCTTCATGTCCAACAGCCCCAATGCCAACCAGCTCCAGATGGTCCCACCACTTGCTAAGGCCAAGCCCATCAGCAATGGTGGTAGCAACTCTGGGATCCCATAGGAAAAGGGTAAAAAAAAATGCATGAAAAACAGCAGCCTGAAGAGAGGGGTGAGAACATGTGAGAGGAACAGCTCTGCAGACACCAAGGTCAGGGCAGACAGAGGGGCAGGATGTGCTCCAGGTGCCAGAGCTGAGATTCCCCTGCAGCCCGTGGTGCAGCCCCTGGTGAGGCAGCTGTGCCCCTGCAGCCCATGCAGAAAGCCCATGGTACAGAGATCCACCTGCAGCTCCGGGAAGACCCCACTCCAGAGCACATGGATGACCAAAGGAAGCCGTGACCCCATGGAAAGTCCACACTTGAGCAGGCTTGTGGCACAACTTGTGACCCCATGGGGTCATTCCACATACTGGAACACTGTGCCTGAAGACTGCACCTATGGAAGGGACCCTGCCAGAGGCATTGGGAAGGACTCATGCTGGAGAAGTTCATGAAGGACTGTCTCCTGTGTGAGGGACGCCACACTGGAGCACAGGAAGAGTGTGAGGAGTCCTCCCCTTGAGGAGGAAGGAGTGGCAGAGACAATGTGTGATGAACTGACACAACCCACATTCCCCTGGCATCAGTGGTGGGAATGAGGGAGAGAACTCCAGAGCTGAGTTCAGGAACAAGGGAGAGGTGGAGGGAAGGTATCTTTAAGATTTCGTTTTTATTTATCATCATCCTATTCTGATTTGATTGATAATAAATTAATTTCCCCAAGTCAAGCTTGTTCTGCCCATGACAGCAACTATGAATGATGTCTCCCTGCCCTTACCTCAACCTACAAGCCTTTCATTAAATATTTTCTCCCCTGTCCAGCTGAGGAAGGAAATGATGGAATGGCTTTTTGGCATCCAGACAAGGTCAACCCACCACACAACACGTAAGTAAGTTGTACGACTAATACCATAAGACACGAAAAAGGTTTGAATAAAGGTATGAAATGGTTGCCTAAAAACCTTTTCTGTTTCCTGCTTAATTGCTGTTGTCATAGCTTTATCCAGTTCTTTCTTGGACTCTTCTGCTTTCTGGCTAAGGAGCAAACACTTGGTCTTAGCTTCATTTAGTTTCTGTTCCAGCATAGTCTTGTCCTCTCGTGACAACTTTTCTCCATTCTCTTTCAAAAAGTTTTCAGTATTTTTCACAATCTCTGCCAATGTCTGGGCACTTGTTCTCATGTCTTTTTGTATCTCCTTTAGATAAAAAAGAAAGCAAATTGAAGTAAGTAAATTATTCATGAGATCTGTCCAACTAACTTGATTGGAAGTATCTCTCTTCTAGGGGTAAGCACCACACTGGTCCTTCCTAGCTGCACATGATACATTACTAAATTACAGACAATTATTAAAATCAAAGGCATCAACATCTGACAATGTGGTTGCAGCTCAATCTGTCTTTTATAACTTTTAATTTTTTTAATTGCAGATCTGTTTGCTTACAGTCCTATTCAGACTGAGGCCACTTTCCCCCCTTTGTTTAACAGTTCAAATATTGCGTTTCCATATATGTAGAATATATATCTTATTTTTTTAAAAATCAAGACTTAAGTAAATCTGCTACACTGCAGTTAGTAAAATGAATCTCCTGACAAATTCTGGTCCAATATTATCCTAACAGAAAGCTGCTGAAAATAAGCTGACTGAATAGAAGTCAGAAAACTGTAATCATCCTTCCTGGGTGAAAGTTTTCCTGTATTTCTTGGGTTTGTTCAGGCCAGAAATGGCATGATTTTTTTTTTCTTCTATTGTAATGAATCATAACATTTCAGTCTCTCAAGAATGTTTACTTCCATTGAATTTCATAGCGGACAGATCTTTAGTTTTAATTTACCTAAAGCAGTTTCCTAGTATGCCTCCCAATTATCTGAGAGGAGCTTTAATTGTAATGATTACACTGCTGAATACATTCCCCCAGTTACTGAAACAATAAAATTTTTCACCATTTGATGCAGTGTAACAATCTTGGAGATGCAAGACAGAACATTTGATCCTCATTCTAGACTAGCGATTTTGCAGAAATTGTAGAATATAGCAGCTAAAACTGCAGCTCATTTTAACACCTCAGCAAGTGCATTAGAAAGATTTTCCTGGGGACCCTGTACCAAGAAAAGCTTCTCTTGTGACCAAGATCTCTGTGCTCCCTTTCAAACAGCGCACTGAGGATGAAAGCTCTGACTTGATCTAAAAAAGGACTAGTTTTAAACTCCATTCCCTCCTAAGACACACTTTTTGAATGGCAATTCCAAGAAATCAGTCAGAAAAAAACTAGTCTGCTAGGCAGTCACAAACAGCTGATGGAAAAATCAAAAATTAGGCACATGCTGTATCAGTTCACTCCCCATGAGTACCCCATTTAGGCCACAAATCCTTAAGACAGGTAAGAGATGTTAAAAGCTACCCCAGGGGTGTCTGTAGGAGTGACTGACTATAAGAAAAACTTTGACAAACTAGAGGCATTACTTTAAGGATAAGTAAAGCAAGGCAAGATAAATAAGGAAATTTCTCCTTTTACAGAGAGTTGGAGCTCTAGAGTATAGTAAACTAGTATGAGGAGGAGGAAGGAGTACCAAATCCTTCAGTCCTTTAACTATCATAAACTCAACTATCAGGACAGAGTAAAAGCTTATAGATGACTGGATACAGCTGAAGAGCAAGGAAAGCAAACAAATTGAAAGAGGTTTGCTACATGAGGACACCAAAGAGTGCATGAAACACTAAGAAGAACCAGAATTCAAAACAAAACAAAAGTGAAGCAATGGAAAGCCTCAGGCAAGAGAAAATGTTGCAGCAAATTTTTCAGAGTACTCTGAACAGGAATAAACACTTCCTGATAGCAGTTAAAAAGCTGGCTAAATTATTTTAGGATAATAAACATATGTGATTTTATCACATTCAACAGGAACAATCTTAAGCTAATATATTAACAACATTCATGCCTGCTTCAAGAGTGCTTCTTGAAGTGTGTAGCACATACTCCCTATTCTAGTGTCTCCTCATCTGGAAGTTTCTCTTCTCCCACTGGCACGTACTGGAGTATATTCACAGGCAGCAGTTTAAATGCATGCCACTAAGCCTTTGCTTTTGGTAGGTCAAACAATTCTATTTTATTCTCCTCTCACATGACAAGCCTTGTTACTCAGCAAAAGAGTCGAGTCACTCTCCCCTGCACTCAGCCTTCTTTAACTTCTCAGACTGGAATTGTGCATACCTCCTGTTTGGTCTGGTATTGTTCCAGCTCAGCCTTGCTGTCTCCAATAACAAGAGACTGTTGTTGCCCGATGAGCCGATTCTCAGTCTGTGTAAGCAAATCACAAATTTCCTGCAGTTTCTCTTTGCATTCCTGCTGCCGCTCAGCCACATCCTACATTAGAGCCAAGTACAATCAATCAATAAGACAAAAAAATCCTCTCACTTCAGGAACCAACACTCTAATAGATATTAGAAATCTTTGAACATCAATATTGCAAAGCAATAACTTTAAAAGTATGCTGTAAACACGATAGCAGTGGTACAAAGAGCAAGATGAACATACAGAAGTTATGAATAAACCTCAAATATGATGTAAGTAAAAGAGACCATGTTTGATGAAATTGCCCAATAGAAGTCTGGCCATGCACATATGTGAAGGATGAAATCTCCAAACAACAGGAGTGAAAATCCAGTCTCTTAACCACTTGAAACCTGTGATAAACACTATTAATTCTGAAAAAAAAGGACATCAAAACAGAGGTTAGTTGTGAATGTGAGTTAGCTCTTTTTGGTAAGCATAACATGTTACCTGAATAGAAACTGTGGATTTTTTAAACAGTAGAAGAACAAAACATGCAAGCTCATTATTTTTACAAAGTCCTGGAAAACTTATCTGTGCCTTTTCTATACTCAATTTTATGCTTCTTTCACATAATATAGTAGAAAGAAATGTTCTTGGAATGTCAAAATAATACAAAGTCTTCAGAATACTAAAGCACTTTTAATTGCACATAAACCAGGGGCTGAGGTGGTGGTTCTGAGTCCTAACAGTGCTGCTGTCAGAGAAGAGGAGGTGCTGTTAAGCTGCAGTATCTTACCAGCCTCTTTTCACTTTTCAAAGGCTGCTACATTTGCCAGCTGCAGCTGTGCCAGCTGAAGAAGTAACTGGCCCAACTTGACTCAGTTTTCCCAGTACCCACGCCTAGAACTGCAAGTATCTTGGCTGATATAGTCATATGTTTGTCCCTCTAACCCACCCCAGTCAAAACAGTCAATGGTACACGGATTTAACCAATCTGGTTCTTGTACTATGAAGATCTAGAGAAAAGACCACATAAGCAGATGACCTGGCAAATTAAAGGGAAAGAAAATCTTCAGCAAGATCAAAGTGTTATGCAATGGTGCAATAGCAAAGTCAGTGATCACTATAGCTCAGAACAATTACTGATATAGCTGCTGAAGAAACAACACTTGTGAGAAGCCTCAAGTAAATTTCTCTCTTTGCTAGAAAGAGCAGACCTCTGTCTGTTCTTAATTTAATATGCTGTTTCTGTGAGTATAACGAGACAAATTTCATCAATCTTTGTAGAACTACAAATGTATTTGTAGTAAAAAGGGAAAAGATAGAAATACACTCAATATTGCATGCTGGTATTAAAACTCCTCATCCATAGACAGAAGCATTCAGCACACATTTACACAGAAAGGCAAACCTTCTGATCACCCAGCTCTCGCACTGCCTGTAACTGAGTCTCTAAACTTTCCACTTGAGAAGTTATAGCTTCCTGTGCTTCCTGAAAAGATTTCTGGGTGGTGTTTAACAGCCTCAGCAGCTGTTTGCTCTGATTAGGAGAAAGATCTTCAGCATGTTCAGAAATGAAGAACTGAACATCAAATGCAGTGGACTCCAGTTGCATTTTTTTACAGGTGAGCTCTGCAGCACTGTTCTGTAAATAAAGTGAAGGGAATTACTAGCAACAAAGAAAAATTGATTACAAATAAACCACAAGTATCTCTACCACCTCTTCTTAGTCTCTATTCCAAAATGCTTTTGGCAGACAATTTAGCCATGGAAAATCAAAACTCAGAATCATGCTGACACATTCAGGTATGACATTAGAACTTGGGCATGGTTTGCCTCAGGACAGCTTGTGCCTAAGTAATAAAAAATATGATCTTCTACATCTCTATTTCTTTGCTCTCTCATGGATGTTTGAAAACTGACTGACTTTCAACTCTAAAAGACTTAAGGCATATTAGATGCAACATTTCTAGGTTCTAGCTCTGAAGACATAGAAATTTTAAAATTTATACTTGAAATTATTTCTGTTTTTAACTCCACAGTAACAATGTCAGCATTTCTACCAATGTGGGAAATTCTGCCAACAGCTATATACTGTGGAGCCCACTATGACCATACCAATTCTCTGGAATTCTATGTAGGCACATTAAAACAACTAAAATAATTTTTATTATTCATCCATATAGAAGTACATGAACTTTACTAAAAATGTGATCTGCTTTGTTTCCCATTACTCATTTTATGGAGTGTGTAATGAAGACACCTTTTTATCTTTTCCCATCTTGTGTTCTCATGTATAATTGATTTGGAAGACAATTCAGTAAAGATTCTGAACCCAATGCATAAAAATCCAATTTTAATCACTGAAATATCTGTATTATAAATTATAAATTAGATTTCTAAAAGGCTCAGATTTATTGCAACAAATGTAAGTAGAAGCAATAGCTTTCTCAGTAGTCCTAACACTATGAAACTTTTTTGCAAGTGAAAAAGCAAATAAATGAGATTTTATTACTGGATTATCAAATGGTTGTCTTCTTAAGTAATTACTTATAGTCATCTCTTTAGACAACAGAGGTTATTGAGAAAGAATTAAAAAAAAAACTAGCTAACAACTAATAATAAGGAGCAACTTTTGCCATAAGCATCAACACCTGCCATAAAGAGCACTTACTTTAAATAGCTGTAAACTCTTCTTCATCTCTTCTATATCATTAGTATTCATAGTGAAGTCATTCATGATTTTATTATTCTCTGTGATCCAGTCTGAAAGTCTCTGCAGCTGGTTTAAAAGTTGCTGGTGTAATCCTGCAAGCTTAGACTAGAAAGGGAAGTTGTATATTTATTTATGCTCCTGGAGTCTAGTCACATTTTCTACCATATTAAATTGAATCATGCACGTATCTTTATACTGAGATAAAATAAAGAAAAGCCAAATTCCTTTATTTTAGCCCAATTACCTTGAAAAAAATCAAGGTAAAAACATACCATTTCCAAGTCAACAGCGCAGACTATTTGTTTTGCTCTTTTTGAAGATTTATCACAGACCACCAAAAATGCTTCCTGCAAAGAGTCATAGCTTATCTTTAGCTCTTGAAGTTTCTCTTCTGGAATATCCCTGTAACAAGACTTTAAGAATTCTTCTGCCAATTTCATGTCCTTTTTTAGGATAATTGCAAAGGTAGCCAGTCCTGATTCAAATGTCTACAAAGAAAATATATTAAAAAACGCATTGTTACTAGGAAAAATATTTAAATCTGAATTGCTTTAGTTACATTTTAAATCTCTCTTTTTTAAACCTAAGGTCTATTTCTAGTACCCATCACTGAAATATAAGCATAAAGAATACTTTACTTACCTCTAGCTGTTCCAGTTCAGCTTTTAGTATTTCCAGGCTGTTACTAATAGGCTGCTGTTTATCTAGGTGTTTTTTCATATCTTGAAGCACTGCCAAATGTTCTCTCATTTTCTCTGTTAACTTTAAACATTGCTGTACTCCATCAAACTGCAAATGAGTTTTAAAAACAAGAAAAGATTTTCCAAACTGACTTGAAAATAAATAATAAAGGTCCTTGGGTTTATTATGATTTATTTTTAATTTATAATCTAATTGATTAGATTATAAATTAATCTAATTTCAACCATTTTTCCAGTTCAATTTTTCTCTCCAGCACTCGGAAAGATTCACGCAATCCCATTAATGCAGGACACTGAGCACATATTCTTGTTACTTACCATGCTAGTGGAGGTGTCTCCCACGACTGCTTGTTTTGTTTTCAAAACAGGCTCAGTCAACCCTTTGGACAGGCTTTCTGTCTTCCCATGCTCCTGATCACTTTTCCAAGTAGTAACTGTGTTATCTGCCAATGCTTTCTCTTCATCAGTTTCTGATCCAAGTGCTGGTGGTTCTGTTGAGGAAAGAGAATAAAGCCCATCTCCTTTGTCTTTACCCTTATGCTCTGTGGTGGAACCAGCAACCTGCGAGCTCATAAGCAAACCATTTATCAGCTCCTCTAACTTGCTTGTACTTTCATCTCCAAGTGAGATTTGAAAAATTTCCACAAGTTCAGTGCTGGTAAGCTTGGGAACAGGAGCTTTCATGTCTTTTTCACTCTTCCTTTCATCTAGATCAGCTGTCTTTCGCTTGCAGGATTCTTGCTTCAGAATATCATGAAGAAGATCAGGACTTCTGCAATCAGGCCAAAGCAGTGAAGGAGTGTCACTGTCCTTGGGCTCTGTACACAGCGTGGTGACCATTAATGCAGCTCTAACAGCATTGCTTATTTGCTTCAGATTTGACCCACTAGATATTTCACTCGCAAGCTGGGTGCTTCTAACCATTTTAAGTAAATTTTGCATTAAAGTTCTGGTATCAGAGTAACTTAGTGGTTCACCTTCCTGCTTGCAGTAAACATGTCCCATTTTCAACTTCCTTTGTAATAAATTCTGCAAGTCTTCCATTAGTGTGTCAGACACATCTGCTGATTGTGAAACACTTTCCTTTACTTGAAAATCTTTGCAGGGTCCCATTTCTTTTTGCAATGACTCCATGGACATTTGTTTTTTGAAACCATTTCCAAGGGAGGTGGTCTCACTGACCATGAGATTTTCTCCTTTTGTGTTTTTCAGCATCTCATGTTCGTTCTGGGCACCATAACTCAACTTAGTCCCTATGCTACTCAGAATTGCAGAAGAAACATCAATGGTATGGGTATGTCCCCCAGTAGGTAACACTTCACTTCCATCCCCTAACTCTTGGGCGTCCTCAATACTTCCTAAAGCATCTGGGTTTGTGGGGGAAATTTCACTATCATTGCTGCTTTTGTTTTCTGGAATGTCTTTAAGAACATGGTCAGTATTTTGACAGTTAAGTCTCCCTGTTTCTTTAATTATGCTAATCTCCTTTGGTTTCACTGTATCAGGTGGGGGAAAAGAGTAAGTGTTAAATTCATTTGAATTAATTTCTTCCATATTTAGCAGAAAATCCTCTTCTTTCTGTATACCCTTTTCCCCTCTTTCCATGTCCTCAAAACAGAATTCAGTTTTATTGAGTTGTGAATGGCCACCTTCTTTTATGCATGTTGTATGTTGCTTTAAAGAAGGTGAAATGTTAACATCTCTCTCAGATTTATCTGATCTTGCACCTTGAATGTCAAGAAACACTTGATCAACATTTACTTCTTCTTTAGTTGCAACAGGAGTTTCTCTAGCAGCTTTAATTACTGTTGCATCAAATATTTCCCCAAGGTTTTCCATCTGAATGGGACTATTACTTGGCCCCATGACATCACATTCCTCCATAATATTTACTCTATTTTTATTTTCTGTAAGAATCTCAAAACCTCTTTCTATTTGACCATGCTTCCAACAGGTGACTGGATGTGTTGGGTCCCTAAGTGAACTATTATCACTCACATAAGGGGTATCTGTAAGGAATTTATTGTCCAGTTGGGATGAAGTTTCCTTTAGTTGTTCCTTACAATGTAATACTTTTTCCTCTGCAAGAAGTGCCTCTGTCTGCCTTTGTCCATGATTTGAATCTAACATTTGCATGGTATTATTGTCTTTATTCACACTGTCAGTAAAGCATTCTGAGAGAAGCAAATTTGTCCATGTATTTTGGTCATCATCAGTAGCTTGCTGTAGGCAAGCTGTCACATGGATATCAGATTTCACAGTACTATCAAGAAGCTGAGATCCTGGAACCCTAAACTGTGTTTCATTATTCTCTTCACTCTTAGTGGACATCCATTTAGTGTCAAAGGTATTTTCAGACTGAATAGGCTCCGTAATATCTTGTGGCATGTGTTCACTTTTGACACAAGTCCCATATTCATCTTCTGTTTCCTGCTGCTTGTCTTCTTCACTGGTACATGAAAGACCAACATATCTTTCTTCAGAAACAGACTCACATATTACTGAAGATAGTTTTCCATTTTCATGGTTAGATTGGAATTGCAAAGTATATCCCGTCTTGTGGCCTAAAGAATAGCAGCAGTCATCAATATTCTGATTGCTTTCATTGCTTGTTTCTACATCTTCTACAGAAATTAACAGCTGGTCACCTTTACTTACACATTGATGACGTGAATATAAAATATCCATTTCATCTTCACTGTCAGAATCAGTGTCAGAGTCATCATAACTATCATAATCCTCCTCATAATCTTCCCCCTCCTGTGTATCTTCAGATTCCTCCTCACACAGGTCACCTTCAGCTTTTATTTCAACTTCCTCATTCCTGTCTTGTACATCTGCTTCATACATACTCCTTAAATAGCTCATGCCTCCTTCCTTTCTTCCTTCACTCTCACCAGTAACTGGTAACTCTTGCTTCTTCTCTCCAAAACTCCCTGCTCTTTCCCTTTCCTCAGGGATTTTTTCCATAGTTTTGGCATTTGCAGAAGCTATAGTTATGCTCTCAGGTTGCCCTTTCACATTTACATGAACACTTTCTCCAGCATTAGCTGCAAGTTCTTGAAAAGAGCTGATCTCTTCTCTTACGGTTATTCGACCACCTCTCTCCTCCAGAAAACCTAATGGAACTGATCTTCCAGCCAGTTCTGGCTCTGGTGAATCATCCTCCCCCAGCTGCAAGGTATCAAACCCCTCATCACCTTGAGAAGTGTCAGAGGAATCATCATCATCATCATCATCCATTTGTGGAGTATCATAGACATCGCTGTCATCATCACCTCCCTGTGGTGTTTCATAGGCATCATCATCACCATCATCCAACTGAGAGCTGTCCTCTTCAGAGGCTACCTCACCACATTCATGCTGCAAGCAGTTACTCTCAAGCTCTGGGATGCCATCATCCCCCTCTATTGATGAGTCAGAACTACTGTCACATGGCAATAACTTGTGGAATATAAGATCACTTTCTTCTTCTGCCAGCCTTTGTGCTGTGCTGTTATTGTCCCCCAGAGGTGGTCCACCATGCATGACAGTATCACGACCCAAAGAAAGCCTATGGTGCATGTCTATGCTGTCTTCTAGACACAGTTTATTCTGAAAATCAGTACAATCCTCCAGGGATGGCCTTCCATGGATATAAAGACAGTCCTCTAGGGATGGACTTGCACATTCCTGTAAAAGTTGCGCACCATATCTATTGTCTTCAACCTTTAGTGTGACACCACACTGATTAACCAACTCTTCTCGAAGTCTATATTCAGTGTCTGCACTGATGGATGAACCAAGACTTCTCTGAAAATTATCTTTCTTGCTGTTATCCAGTACTGTCCTGCTAACTTCAGCTTGAAATATGTGAGGCCCATATTCCATGCACCTTTCCAGCTCCCTCCATGTTTTGTTATCTGACAAATCATTCATGCTCATGGAATTTTGTAATGTTTTATCATTCATGTTTTCATTATCCAGATGGTCTCCTTCACAAATCTCTTCTTTTGCCATTTGTGCTAAAAGTCTTGTATTTGAGTCATTTGGAAGATACCCTTCAATGTTTCCTGCATTTGCCTGCTGACTGTTATGCTTACAGAGTTCTGTCCACTCAGAAACTTCAAAAAAACCTCTCAGTTCATTTCTCTTCATGGGATTTTGAGCACTGCTTACTACACTTCTGAGTTCTGTAGGGAGAGTTAACAGCATCTCCTGTGTATACTCTGATTGCTCAGTACCAAGAGTATTGCAAACAACTGGCTTGTACGCATGGAGATCTTGTGAAGATACATAATTCCCAAAACCATCAAACTGATTACTGTTCAATTTCTGATTACTGATTACTGATTTCCTGTTATTACAAGAATTCTCAACACCTGAAAGATCACCCTGAACACTGTCTCCTGACTTTAGGTGAATTCCTTTTGAGTTTACATATTTGTTACTACACTGCATTTCTGACACATCAGCATTGCACCCAGCACTATCACCTTCCAGCAACATATTGATGACTTCTTGCAGTTGTCCATCATATAACAAAAGTCTTTGTCCAGTGTTTGCATCCATATAACTATTTATCATCAGGTAAGACATGAATAGTTTCTTAGTTTGATCTAGGTTATGACATACAGGGTCTTCTGTGCCAGAATCTTCATGTTCCCCCTCACAGTCATGAAATACAGATGGCAGAAATTCATAAGTTGATAACCATTTTGCAGAATTTTTAAAAGGGGACTTTATTTCTTCTACATTGGGCATTTTATCTGGTAAAGTCACATTGGTCAAAATAGATACAGTATTACTGTCTATTATCCCTGATTCTGCAGCCTTGTCAAGACTGATTATTTCACAAGTTTCTGGAATGTAAAGTGCAGCTATTTTCTTTCTATCATTCAGTATTTTGAATGCCAGCTCATTTGTAATCATATCTTGGTGCAAAGAGGTTGATACGGGGAATATTTCACCAGTGTGAGGCCAAATTAGTCCCACAAAGCCTCTCTGTGCTTCTAATACCAGCAGAGCACTGGTAGATGATATTAAGTTGCATTGCACTGCTTCATCCACTGTCAAGCGTTGTCCTGAATTTTGAGAAAGGATTCCACCAGTCTGAACCTGATGTGTGAGGATCCCACAAGCAGTGTCCTGATCTATCATCCCTTGTCTCATGGCCTCTTCCACAGTCATTTGTTTCCCTGAGTCAGGGTCAATGATACCTCCAGACATTAACTGAGCACCCAGTAACCTGAACATTGTTTCCTTGTCAATGAGCCCTTCATGGGCTGCCCTCAAAACAGTTACCCTCCTTCCACATTTGGACACAATTCTCCCTTTCTCTTGTGGTTTCACAGGTAGGAGTCTTAACCCTGTTGCTTCATGTATTATGCTTCTATGAACCATCTGTTCAAGGGAAATTTTCTCAGCACAGTTGGGGTCTATGAGATCTTTACATGTGTCTTGTCTTTCCAGGAGTTTTGAATATAAAGTTGGAGAAATGAGATTTCTCTGGAAAGCATTCTGCAAAGACAGCTTTTCTCCAGTAGATGGCAAAATCAAATGCCCACTTGAAAGCTGATTCTCAAGAATTTTAACAGCCAGAGGTTCTGAAATCAGACCTCCTTCTAAAGCTGAAACAACTGGAATATTTGCTAATGATGATTCTGACACAAGCTTCTTTGCATTACTCAATTCTTGCAGCTGCAACAGAATCTGCTCATCAATTAAGGCATGGGCTTTAGCTTCTTCCAAATCATAACACACTCCTAATTCTGGAGAAACTATTCCAGAAAGAATTAGCTGATTCTCAAGCAATCTAATTCCAGTGTCATAGTCAAGAAAACCTCTTAACATAGACTGAAAGACTGAAAGGACTTCTCCAGTTGTTTGGTCAATAACACCAGCAATGACTTTATTCACCTAAAAGGGAATATAAAAGAAAAGCTATCACCATTTTTGGACTGTATGCTTAAAATTTTCTTTCGATTTTGAATGCATGAGAAGCATAAAAACACATACTTACCAGGCCTGGAGGAATGTTGTGAATGTTAGCAGCTCAAATGGGCAAGTGATCTATGTCAGTCATTCAACAGCACACGATGTGATAAAAGATTTAAAACCAACATGCATCTGTGAATTGAAAACCTATGCTTTGCATACATAAATAGGGTTAGTGAAAGACAATAGAAGAAATGATTGCAGAAAGGCCAAATAGAACATATACCTGAAAGGCACATTTTCATGCTATAAATGTCTGTGAAAGGTTAGAATATTTGGAAACAGTATGTGATTCAACACAACCATGCTATTCATGTTTACAGCATACAGCATTTCTGTATATACACTCAACAATATGGAATCAGATACTCCAGCACCAAATATTGCATTTAGTTTGCATGGAAAGCATGAAGTCAGTTTGGCAACATTTGAACTCATTACACAGACTTTGCCTCTATATGATTATGAGAATACTTGCTCCATATTTAAGACTAATATCCATTTAAAAATATATTCACAGTGTCTCAGAGCTAAGTGTATTATGTCCTCCCATTTTCATACCCAGAAAAATTTTAAGAAAAACTGAAAGTAGAAAATTTCTAGGACATTTCTAAGTGATATATGGGAGAGATTAACATGTTATTTTACAGTGTCATCTTTGCAGCAGAAACACAGACTTATCTAGCAGTCAAAGAATGGCTTTTAAGAGAAGAGTTAAGAGATGAATGACTTGCTTATCTTTCTTCATGCAAGGCACACATTATTAGGACTTTTCACAAAAGAAGTCTGATGAATAGAATGCTCATGTGCACAAGTAAGGACACATACGGTATTTCACAGCAAATACACACCACCTTCAGTCAATTAATTATCAGGTTCCTTCCACGCACTGTTAATTGCAGCTTCTTCTTTTGCGGATCATGTACGGTTTGAAAACCATGCAGTAAATCTCAAGAGAAACTGAAATCTAAGTTTGAATCTTGTTACCTTTCCTTCCATTTTTTCATCTCCCAGATGTGCTTCCTGCAGCTGCTTCAAAGCTTCATTGGATAACAAGCTGTAGCTTTCTTGGAGGGATCTAACTTGTTTTTCCATTTCATGTCTCTCTTCATCTGTCATTCTATTACAAAAAAAAAAAAAAAAGTGGAAGAAGGAGATCTCTGGGTAATTTGTAACTTGTTGGGAGTGATCTGCCTACCTTTACTTAAAAATGGGGACCAGAAATTAGTACAAGTAGTCTGGAAAAAATACAGCCTTATTACAAAGATGTACAAGAAAGCTACAATCTGATTGCAGTTATTCAGGAAAAGAAGCATTTAACCTTTTCATGGGCCTTTGTCTACTGATTACCAGTCAAGACAGCATACCAACATAACTAGCAAGGAGTCATGCAATATCTCAGCTGTTTAGTAACTCAAACTGCCTGTTTTCAGACACAGATGAAACAATCTTGCGATATGTAACTCAATACTCATTTACTACAAATTTGTTAATTATTACGATTTCAAATGAAAATTTAAATATCTAATATTTTTAAGATGACCAGAGGTATACAAACCAAGTCAAATTCTTGAAATAAAATTGCATTAAGCTTCACCAAATGGGAAGACAAAAACCTCCCAAATTGTACCTGAAATGCAATTAGAACTACAAGGATATGATTTCTTCTTAAGCAAACAGTATGTATTAAATCAATTAATTTATATTATTTGAAAAATAAAAAATGGCATACTTGTCACTGTGCTTAGCTAAAAATGACTGAGTAGTCTGCAGAGCTTCAGCTATTTGTTCTTTCTTGGTTGACATTTCATGAAGGGAAACCTGAAAAATAAATAACCTGTGTTCAAGACTTAATAATGTATATAAATAAACAAAAACAAACAAAGCCTTATTTGTAGCAGTTTATTGACTAATCTCAATAATATAAGAGCCAGCATTAAAAAACACTGGCTATCCATAGAGCAATATTATTTGTCAGAATTATATCATTTACATATTTACATATGAGTAAGTCATTGTGATATGCCTTTTGATTAGGCAAGTTGTTTTTAGAAAGCTATTGGGCAAAACAAATAGAATATTTCAAAATGTTATTTGATGGGAAATTAATCATTTTAAATACTTATTATAGTTGGCACAGTTTATAGCAGCTTCATAAAGGTTGTGTATGATAGTCATGTTTAAGAAGTTGCTCACCAAATGAGAGGTAACAAATTTTTGAAAAAACATATGAGAAGGCCACAAGCCTTTATGAAATTCAATAACAGAGACAAATGTAATATGAGACACCTGGAAAACGAATTATTAATTAATATTCTCCACACTATCAGTTCTATGTTATCCCCACTAAAGGACTTGTTCTGGTAGAGGAACTTGTGGGAATTTCATCTTCTAACTTTTCTGAGAAACTCTCTGCAGTCTCTTCAAAGAAAAGCACTCATTTTGGATAAATAAAGGCAAATTATCAAAAGGGAGTTCTGCAAGCTGGAGATATTTTCAACACAGGTGTTAGGTTTCAAACAAGGTGCTTGGGCCCTTCAATCACCTGGGTCTGGACACAACCAATCTGTCCTTGTATGCATCATATCAAAGGGCCCATGAAGTCTCCCTTTGCAATCACCACCAGCAAGCCACAACCTCACCACTTGTACCGCTTGCACAGGAACCAAGAGAACCACTGGATTCACTGTACAAGAAGATGAGGTGAGCAGGCTGAAGCAGAAGATGGGATCACAAGATCCACTTTACTCAGGGAACCAGTGTCGCTGTAGCTGCTGTGCGCACCTGTCACTACTGGCATCAGCTTCTCTTCCCAGTTCCTGGCTACACCCCACAGCAACCCTAATCCCCTGTGTGAAATGTATTTCAGCTGACCTTAGCTATGAAATCACCAGTTTCTACATGTTTCTACACAACTTGTCAGGCATCACTGCTAATCAGTGGAAACACAAACCCAGGCACCTCTGAAAGGTGCAGCTACCTTGACAGGTCATTTCACAAGGGAAGCAAAGGCCCACAGGAAGCCAAGACAGCCAACTCACAGGTTACTCACAGGAGGCTCAGGCTAGACAGAGGCAATGACACCCAGAGTTGCTGTGGTAAGCTGAGATGTCCTAAGGAGTTGAGTGCTGGCCCAGCACTGATGAAGGTTTGCAGTGTAGTCATTAACAAGGGCAGAAGAGGACCAGCATTGACTGCCTTTGCAAATCCTGATTTTAACTACTAGCAATTTACCAATCAATATGTTCAAATCAGTACAAGCTTACTTCCTCCTGTATATATAGGGACAAACTCAGAGCTAGCACTAGTCCTCTCTGAACAAGCTACATGCTGGAAAAGTGGTCATGAGGACTGCCAACCTTCCCAACAGCAAGCTGGATTCATGCACATGCTGGTCCAGTGGCTCTGGCACCAGAAATCATCACCAAATTGAAAAAACAGGAACAGGATGCCAAGAGGGCCAAACTCATGTTTGCATGATGACACATTCAGTGCTGTACTGAGGGATGTGGACAAGACACTGCTGTGTCCCTCTGCTGCTCAGTGTGCAGGTAATCCTTTACCTACTGAAATGTTTTAGGCGTAACTAAGCTATTTCATGGGGCAAGCCCAGCAGAGGAAGTACTAGAAATTATAGGAAACTTCACAGACATTTATAGTCAGAGTTACAACTGTACACAGTGACAATGTCCTGTTAAACACAAAGGCATCAAGCTGGGTCACTCCAACAGCCTGTGGATAGTGCGATAACAGAGGCCTCAGTCAACATCTGCTGTACTTCCTAGGACAGCAGTTCTGACTATCTCTGAAGAGAACCCCTCAGATTAACATCTCAAAGGCAAATAAATAGAAACTAGGCCCTCAGGCCCCTCCTACCAACTTTCTCCTTCCTGGTGCCAAAAATGCTGTCCTGACAGGATGCACTCTCCCTCTACAGAGGCTGAGATATGGTGTGCAGGGTCCAGTCTCTCTAAACTGACATTATGCTGTGTCAGAATACGTCACACGCTAGGTCTGTGAAAAGCAGTGAGAGCTTCTTCTTGAGTAACATGCTTGTGTCCCTAAACATTGATTTTATTTACCCAACTCTCCACTCACAACCAAATGTGAAATTATGTCCTGAGGAAAATGTGGATGGTGATTTGTAGGGAAAAAAAAAAAAGGATTTATGGATTATTTTAGCATTTTAATCCATGCAAAAACCTAAAAAGAGGAAGTAGTGCTTTACCAAAAGACATCTGTGTACCTGCTGCTTAGGTAAATCTGTCTTTTCAGCCTTTTCTCCTTCTTCCTTGCTGAGTGTCTGGCTGAGGTTTGACACCCATTTGAGTAAATCCCCAGCTTTCTCAACATGTTCCTTCTTTTCCTCTTCCATTGATTTCTGATGAGTGCCATGAATTATAAAGAAACATGTAAATGTAAATTGTTGAAATTGTAACATTAATGTCTGTAGAAACACAATTCTATCACAATGTCATTATTATCACCACATAAACATAAAATTATTTCTTTTTTATTTACCACCACATGCATTACTATGACACTTTGATGTAGGAACAAAAATTACACATAATTATAAGCAATAACAAAAATAATACCTCAAGTTGTTTTTAATTATGATAAAGGTGCTTATTGATACACACATACAATAATTGTAAAATGACTGATAGCAAGAAAATGCATAGCTTCCCAACCATTACTCAGCAGATAAAATCTAAAAAAGCATTTGCATATAAAGAATCTTTGAATTGCTGCCTTTGCATTACCCTCAGATAAGGATATGTACAACCAGTATAGCATAACAGTGTATTGCACACTGTGCACATGGATTACCAAATTACAATTAGGAAGAATACATTGCTTTTATGTCTACAGAAACAAGAAAAAATAAAAGTAAAATACTGAGACATTTAATCTTTTTCTGCACAGGAAAACATGCTCCTTTTCATATAAGTACAATCTGTTAGGTAGACATTTATCAATACTGAGAAAACCTGCTTTAAGTCCTCCCATGTACCATAAGTAAAAATGAAAACATTTTATTTCAATTAATTTTTTTAAAATTTGATATGTAATTGTAATTCATTTGCCTATTAGAGCAGGAAACAATTCTAAGAAAAAAAATAATGTGAAATAAGAGAAAAACTCAGGACAGGAAACACAACTTTTTGGTGTAAGCAGCCCATTAAAATTAATGAAATACCAATGTGAGAAAAAGTACTGACGCATGTGTGCTTATTGCACTGCAGATTTAATCCTTGTATATTTTATTGCCACTCTTGTAAAACAAATGGTATCTGCAGAATAATTTGTAATTTTAAGTGACAGGTCACGTGAAATACTACACTGTGTTCACTTACGAAATGGGCAATCCTTTTCAGTCTTTTATGTAAGAATATGATTCTTGTCTCATGTAAATCTACCCACTTTGGACTAATCCTAACTTCACCAACCCCAGTACAATTTCTCACTTACACTACCTACACGTAAGGTAATGGCAGACAAGGTCTTCAGGTAAAGACTGAACACACAAATTACATTTTGAAATTATGCATCTGCCTATCTATAAATTTCAGTTTTGCAGTAAGTAATATCTAATCCCAGTTTTTCAGTGGTTTATGCTAATTAGTTGTTCATAACAATTTGTTTTACAGCAACTAATTAATTAATTAATGCTAGAAAACACCACTTATGATTTTCCATAAAGGCCATTGCAGATATTTTTCTTAACTTTAACAGGTTTAAAAGCAGAGCCCAAAATGAGTACTAACATATTTTGTCCACTATGAATTATAGTAAAGACTGGAAATTCCTGTTTTTATGGGCTGAGCTGCTTCTAACAACCGCAGCCCAGTGTGGCAATCAAAAACAGCTCTGTCTAAAGCTTCTTTGTAGGTTATCTTCTTCTTAGTTTTGGGGCATGTTAAAATTTTAACGTGCAATTTTTCATCCTTCATCTTTGTAGCTGTGATAGCATCAACAATACCATTCTTAATTGCATCTTCCATTGTTAATCTGGAATGAGATTTTGGATCTATCAAGCCACCAGTCAAGTACTGATACTCCAGGCAGCGCATGCCCATTTCTTTGTCTATGGCACTTAAATGCACAGCTTCAACAGCTGACATAACAGTGTTCCTTACAGGATGAATGATCCCAGTAAAGATCAGCTCACACTGCTGGATTTGCTTGGCACAGGCATCATCAATTAACTCTCTTTGCAAAGCTTCTGAAACACTGTACTTTTTCCCGGTAAATGGATCAATTACACCTCCTGTACTAACCTGGGCTTCAAGACATCGGAGGGCAGTAACTCTGTCTACCAAATTTTTGCGTGAGGCTTTCAAGACTGGAATTCTTTCATTGGTTTCAGAAAGCCAGAACCCTGCAATAGGACTGTTTAAATCTTTATTTGGCTGTGAACTGCTAACTAAAATATCACCAAACTCATTAATTGTGATGAGGCCCTCCTTATATTTGTTGACTAATGCTCTGTCAATTCTACCCTGATTTAAGGTCTCCTCAATGTTAAACTGTACACCCGTTTTAAGATCTGTAAGCAAAAGAAAAGAATTTCCATCAGAGTCAAAACAAGTAGACTCCTTCCAATCAAATTCCTGCTTCGAAAGCTCAAGATATGTAGCTTCATCAATATAATTTTTTTGATAAGCCTCATATGAAGTCATTTCAGTTCCTGTATCAACATTTATTACAGAAGTTTTATGACTTTTCTCTGCTGATGGGCTGCTTATTTTCCTTTCACCAACTGGAAGCAGAAAGCATTTACTGCTCACACTGAACAAACACATTTTCAGCAGCTCACAGTAGTACATAGCTTTCCTGTTATTTGGATTGTGGAAACATTTTGTATTACTTGAAGGTTCATGCAAAAATTTTAAAATTGTGTTATTAAGCAAGCCAAGCTGCACAGCAGCTTCTGGAGGTACACGAACACTTCTTACAGGATCAATAACCCCCCCACAAGCAATTTGAGCTTCAAGGATATTTTTACCTTTTTGTCTTTCTAAAAGTTGAGCTTCCACAGCCTGAAATACAGACAGCACTTTCCCAGAACAGCAATAACCCAAAACAGCTTTCTCTGCCTCGAACAGTCTACTCTTGAATTCACTATCTGCAAGCCCTCTAACAACTGAATCATCAACAGAGAATTTCTGACCTGTCGTGGGATCAATAATGAAACCAGTAGCTGCTTGGGCCTCTAAAAATGCTAAGGCTAGTGCTTTTCCTATGATTTTTCTCTTTGCTGCTAAAGCAAAAGAGAGTATTTCTTTGCTGGATTCAAGGTACAGCCCAGCTATAGCTGTAGGTTTAGTTAAAAATTTTTCAAGACTTTTCTGAACCTCTTCAATAGTTTTCTGCCCTGAAATGAGCTGCTCAACAGTGAGTCTGTCTAAAAGTTTAACTTCAGTCAACTGCCTGGCAGTTACATCATGTCGGAGACCTTGAAATTTAATAGCATCATATTCCTCTGTAAAATATTCCAGCTGAGTAGCATCATCAACAGTTCTCAAAACCTCTTCTCCTAAGAAAGAACTCATCTTTGCAAAGTCTTCTTTCCTAAACCCTTCGGAAGTTTTGTATCCCTGAAACATTCTCTCTTCATTACCAAAAGTCTTGTTATTTTCTTGGTTTAATGTTGTGACTTCAACATGCATGTCATAGTGCTTGTTCTTCACTATCTGCAAATAGGAAGTTTTTGACACAGTGAGAAATACAACTGCAAACTATGCTGTAAATAATTCACTTCTAAATCCATCACCAGAGAAACCAAAGGAAGAACTTGAATGCAAGTCAGAAAGGAGAACTGCTACTAGGATTGGTGAGCAGAAATATATGAAGAGCTTGAGTTTTGGAGTGCATTTGACATTTCAAATATTTATTCTATAACAGGAATATGACTAGACTAAACATCAGCAACTGTTGTTTGTTTCTTTATGAGCTTACTGCTGTTAATCAAAGCTCACTTTGACCAATAAAGGTACAACAGTGTATGTGCCTTCCTATTTTCAACACAAATTTTTAAAATTATCTTTCTTAGGCATTAACAAACCTGGTAGTAAGGTCTAATACAAAGCTTTTTGTGTTATGTAAGACAGAAGGGGCTCCCTTCACCAAGGTAGGAACATAAGAAATATTAAACAGAATAGTAACAAAGCATAACCAAAACCAACCAACCAAATGGACTAGTAAAAGGCACCATTAGGAAGGCAAGCCCTCACAAAATGTAGTGTGTACCTCCAAGGGATGCAGTTTTACCACTCCTAATTCATGTTTTGTGTCTTCTCCGTGTCTAATGGTTTGGCTGGAACTGTGCAGGTTCCTGTTTCTCAGTGTGTCCCTTTCAGATGTTCCAGAGATTTGGCTTGTTTTATCAAAAGTTATCTGGAACTGCGTACTCATCTGCGAAACAAACTCCGTAAACGACTGGGAACTTGAATCTTCTGATTGGTTTATGCTTGACATCTGAAACTGCACCTCTCTTGGTGCTGTATCATCAGCACTCATATACAATGTATTTTCTTCTATTTGATCAGATTTAAAACCTGATCTTTCTTGTTTCTGCCTTAACAAAGGTGAGCTTGGTTTTGTACGTGGAGGGAGCTGTTCAAATTCTTTAGCTGCAGTCTGACTCAGGTAATTGAAATCATTCCCTCTTCTCTCACAGCTCAATTTAAATCCAGAATCTTGGAGCTTATTATTTTGCTGAACTTCATTCTGAAAGGAAAGAAACCTGTGTTCACTCTCCCTGACCTGCAGATCCATCTTCTGTTTCAAGCTCTCAACCATGCGCTTCTGTGCTTCCAATTCTTCCTCGAGTTTCCTGCACTTCTGGTGATAGTCCATTTCAGCCCGCTTCCCTTGCTGTAGTTGTTCGTGACATTTTTTAAGCCTTTCTTGCAGATCTTCCATTTGCCTCCTGTACAACATGATGTTTTCCTCAGCCATATGCTTTTCTTGCTGAAGAGCAACACATTCTAGTTTTATACCAGATATGTCCTTTTCTGTGATGCTATGGGATTCCAGTAATTTTTCAACCTTTTTCCTAAATTCCTCTGCAGAGTGTTTAAATTTAATGGATTCTTCCTGAAACAGTATCATCTTCTTGCGTGCCATCTGTTCATCCAGAGTCTTCTGATGGAGTTCATCCTGCAATTTTTTTAATTTGCTGCTTAGTTCTTGTATGTGAGCTTGTTGTAGCACTATCTTCTGCTCACTCATTCTCTTCTCCACAGTTAGAGCATTCATCTGAGCATTTAAATTTTTAACCTCTCGGTCAATGCTAAGGGTGGAAGCATTTTGTTTATCACATTTTTGTTTATAGTCACTAGCTAAGTCTTTTGTTTTTGCAAGATCAACTTCTAGGCTTTTGATTTTACATATAAATTCTTGCTCAATTATTGTTTGTTTGTGCAATTGTTCATTTGTTGTACGCAACTGTTCTTTGAAACCATCTGCTAGGGCTTTCAATGCATCATTTTTCCTCTGAATATTTTCTTTTTCCAAAGTCATCTTCTCTGATTCGGATTGAATTTGCTTCATCATTAGTTTTGTTTCAGTGTTCCATTTATTAAGGTCTTCTATCTGTTGTTTCAATGTTTCTGACACCTGATTGCTTTTGGTTAACTCATTCTTCAGCATTTGAATTTCATGCTGGTTTTCTTTCTCTACTTTCGTTTTTTGAAGCAACTCTTCTTTGATTTTCTTATATTGGTCTTGAAGATTATTTGCTTCTCCTTTGCACGACTGTGTTCTGTGTTCAGCTGCCAGCTTCTCTTTTTGAAGGGAACTGATTTGTGAATTTAAATGTTTGATAGTGATTTCAGTTTTTGTCTGTGATCTGATTAATTCCTCTATTTCCCTTTTTAGCTGTGTCTTTTCTTGCTGAACAGATTTCAGGTCCTCCTGATAGTTCATCTTAAGTTTTTTAAGATCAATATTTTCTTGCATCACCTCTTCAGCTTTACCTGTGGCTCTCTGTAGCTGCCTGTCCAGTTCTTTCAACTGTTGCAAATATCCCTGCTCTACTTGGTCTTTTTCCTCCAACTTAATTTTTAGGCATTTAAGTTCGCTGTTGACTTTATCTAGTTTTTCTTTTAATAAACGAGACTTTTCTTCTGTTGATGATTTTTGAAGCTCAATTTCATTCAGTTCATATTTCAGGTCTTTAATAGTTTTATCAGCTTTTTTGTTAGCAAGGGTCAACTCATCTACCTTTTGTTTAAGCTCTTCTACTTTTTTGGCTTCTAGTTTCTTCTGGAAACTCATAATTTCAGAATCAATCCCACACTGGCTGCCTTGCCCAGATGTGAAAGTTGGCAGGGAAATTTCTCTAGTTACAGAGTATGTGCCTTCAACAACCTTCCTTCTGGATTCAGTTCTCTCTCTTTCTTGAAGCTTTATTTCTGATAGGTTCCCTTTAAAGTCAAGATCTTGTTTCATTTGCTTGATGAGCTTCATAAGTTTTTCTTCTCCATCTGTTTTTTTCTTCAGTTCCTGCATCAAGGTTTTTTTTTGTTTCTCTAAATCATGAAGATTAGTATCTTTTCTTCTTAGAAGCTCTTCGAGGTTTCTTCTGGTGAAGGTGCTTTCTTCTATTTGATTTTGAAAAGCACGGAGGTTTTCTTCCAGTATACTTCTTTGAGTCTCTGCCTGAAAAATGAACTGCCTTACACACTCCAGCTCCTGCTCTGCATCTGCTTTCTCTTTCTCAATGCTTTCTAGATCCATACGGCACTGCTTTGCCTCTTGCTCAGCCTTGGTCTTCTGAAGACAGATCTCCTCCATCTCCTTTTGCTGCTTCTTCCGCTCTTTTTCTGCAGCTTCTCTCACTTTAGGAAGCTCCTGTTCCACTTGGATTTTTTGTCTCTTCATATCCTCCAACATCTCCTCAAGTGTTTTTACCTTTTCCATGAGTTTTTTATTCTCATCAGCTGTGCTATTTTGCTGTGCCATTAGATTTGAGTACGCCTGACGTGCAGATGCTTCCTTATTCTTTAAAATCTGTAAAAGAATAAGATAAGTTGGAATGAACTTTTTGTAATACACCGTATGGAACATATTAGGCTCTTAGAAAAGCAGAAGGGAAAATACTTACTCATGTATATATGGTATGTCCAGAAAGCACGATGAGCAGTTCCCACCACCATCACCTTCTCTTGAAGGCTTCAGGAAGTTACCATTAGCCAAGTATGAAACCCTTGACAAAGACATCCACAAGGCGAAGTTCTGAAGCCTCTCACTTCAGTCAGATGCCTCTTAGCAGAAAGCAACACCAAACAGCTCCCTTTGGCCTTCTCTCCAAACAAATAGGTAGAGCAAACAATGACCCAAACGCAGTATGCAAGAATTCCCATGGAGAAAGTGGCCTACCATTTCTCCATCAGTTCAGCAGGAACTGGAAGAAGGATTTAAGCTTGCAAGCACAAATGACACTAGAAAAGTGTGGAAATCCCCTCCAGGAAGAGAAACAGTATCTTAGAGCCAAGACACAACAGCTGCAGAAAGAGCAGAATCCAAACTCCCATACATCTGTGCTCCATAGCGTGCTCCCCAGTCCCAGTGTTCCCCCGACTCAGCTGGGGAACAAGTAAGAGCACAGCTGTTCTGCAGTGCAGACAGAGAAGTGTAAACATGGTAATTAGGAAAATCCTAACGAAAACCAGTTGGCTGGTAGTCTCCATATATTGGCATATCCAGAGCAAGTCTTTTAAGCAAGAAGTGTAATAACCCGTGATAATTTGGTTGAAACTATACATACCTTGTCTTCATTCACACTATTGTGGTGCTAAGTTACCAGATGTGAGCTAACATGAAGTAAGAACACACCTATATTCCTATGATCATACAAGCAGGGCATGAAGGGTAACGACAGCAACATTTTCAAACAAACGAACTGTTGGGTTACTTAAAATTTACAAAATTTACTTGATTTTTCATATGATATCTGAGACATTTCTTAAAAGGCTAATGCAAAGGCAGCTTCTTCAGTTCCTTTCCGTATTTCCATGTTATTATAATTTTGAACAGTCCCCAATAGAAACAAAGTATTTAAATTGATTTGTTATCAGGTCTTTTATACTCACATAAACACAAAATCTAATGTATTATGCTTGAAAAAGAAGATGTAAAAGTATAGATACAGTAACAAACTGTATCTTCTCAAATTTCATTTTTCCAGTCAACATGCTGAGCATCAGTTGGGTGGAGAAAAGGATGGCAAACATCAACATAAACATAAAAATTAATTTCTAAGAACTTTCAAACCTTAAGCATCTCAAAACGAACAGTGTTTGATACATGATTATCATATTCATTGTTTAAATTATGTTCAATCAATCTTAGATCATTTGACCTTGACATATTTTGTGATTCAAATGTTGATTTGCATTGATTTAGAATCATTCTTAGATTAACTGTTCCATTTGCATTGCATAAAAACTCTAGTACCTTAATAATATTTGTGCTTCTTTTCTCTTCATTATCTTTGTCTCTCTTTTCTTGCTTTTCATTTTTTTCAAATGAGGCTTTTATGCCTACTTTTTCACCAAATGTTTCCTGGAATTCAATGGTTTTTCCAGGGAACTTTGTGCCATTACTCTCCTCTCTACTGTCTGCTCCTGAAACTAGGAATAAATCTTTGCATTTCTGATCCTGTTCTAGCCTGTCTTCTCCACTCCGTTGCTTCTCACTTCTATTTACGTTGTCCAACCCGTAAATGTTACCCTGAGGTATTTTCTTCACTCTTACTTCCTCATAGTGACTTGAAAGCTTTCTTGCTAGTTCATGTTCTGATAATGGAAAATAATCTTCTCCTCCAGAAAAAATTCCTGAGAGACCTAAATTTGCATTTAAGTCACCAGCATTTTCTAACAATTTTGCATGTACATGTTGATCATTCTGCACTGGTGATACCTGAAAATCTAATGGATAGGATTCAGAGACTTTTGCTGCACAGTGACTCTCTGAAATATTTCCTGAAGAAACAGCCAAAATTTCTTGCTCTGTATTCTTGGCTTTATTTGATTTTAAATTTGATTTTCCTAGGATTTCATTTTCTACTAGGAAGAAATCTTTATCTGGAGATGCTTTCTGCAGTTTGTCAGTATTCCTTTCAACATGGCAGCAAACACCTGGATTGTTTATAGATTGCAAATTTAACTTTGTTTTTTCACTTCCATTGTGGACTGCCAGCTCTCTGAAAGAGGACACAATTTTCTCTAAAGATGTTGCATCCAATGCACCTGAAAGAGAATCACCTTTTTCGCCACACGCTTGAAACTCTTTGTCTTCAGATTTTAAAGTATTATGGCTTTTGTTTTCTGTAAAGCAATGCTCTTTATGCTGACACTGAGAATGAGTTCTCTGTGAAAAATATTGCTGTTTACCCAGAGCCTGCTTTGCAGTTTTTGGAGTTACTTCAGCTTTCTTTGTTGTTAGCTCAAAATCAGTTCCTAATTGCATCTCACAGTCTTCCTTTGTTGAAACATCACTCCCTGCCTTTCTTGAATTTTTTTTTCCTGAGGTCAACTTCTTTGATTTTCCATCTGTTTTCTGTCTCTCTCCATTAGCAATTTGCTCATTTAACATGTCACCAGGATCATTGTTCACACTGACACAGATTTCAGTTGAAACAAAAAAATCTTTTCTGCCATTTTTTTCTTCTTTACTTTGATTACCAAAACCCATTAAACTCTCCTGCTCCATATGTAACTTACTATCTCTATTGCCACTAATGCTACTTTCTTGACCACTGAAATTTAGAAGTTGCTTAAATGTTCTATGAGTTTTGATTTTATCATATCTGTCTACATTTAATTTTCTTCTGTTCATTTCCAGTTTATTTTCTGTGTATTCAGGTTTACTGGACGAGTTCTGGTTTTGAAAATATTCCACATCCATCATGCATTCATTAGGTTTCTTCTCTTCTCTCAATTCAAGATTGTTGTTACATCCCAAATGTTGAAAGACTTCAGCTGACTTCACAGGTTGCTGGAGTTGATCCTCTTCTAGTAAACTCTGAGCATGACAGCACAGGGATTAAACTAAGATATGATAGACAGTATCTTATTTTTTCCTTATTCTCTGTTTTCTTAATGCCATTACTGAGAGGAAGAAAGACTGGCATAAAAGAAAATCTTGGAACAATCACAGCCTTCAGAGGTCTGTGAAGAAATTTTCTTCCCCAAAGGAAAAAAAAAACCTCATTCCTCTTTTGAAAAAGATTATTGTTTTTCTGATTTGCTACCCTGATTAAAGAGAAAAAAATCCATTATGTTATTTTGAGACTGGAAACCTGCTTAGGTTACCCTCAAAGAAGCTACCAAAGATTTAGAAGGCTGACAGCAGGTAGAGGAGGAAGAAAGATGGGGTGTATTTTAAAAAAAGCAATC
>VWYP01010588.1:0-57184 GCA_013400435.1 Pycnonotus jocosus
AGCTGCTGTCAACTAACACTATCAGGTTCTTTTCTATTAGAGAGCTTTCCAGTGATTTTTCCCAGTTCGGTTTCTAGTGATATTTTTTTGATCAGTTAGTGGTTTTTATTTAGATCTCTTCTTCATTGTTGCCTTTCCTATCCTTTATGAGGCTTTAAAATTTTCTGTTTCAGGGATCATGTATCAACTCCAGCTTACTTATTATTATGATACATAAAAACTGCTCTCAAAGTCTGTGTATTCTACAAAGCAGTCTGCATGGTAGTGCTCATTTCAAGGTACCATTTTAGTCTTTCTTCTTCATTTCCATTCATAGAAAAGAGAGGTTCTGAATCTTGTAGTCTACAGTTTGGATGAAGCCACATCTTTTTACCAGTTTTTGTTCTTTTCTTTTGTACTATGTGTCATTCTTTCTTCTGCAATACTTTGCCGGTGTTATAAACAACTCAAACTCTGGGCCGGAATGAGTAAATAAAATTTAATTATAACCCATTAAAATTACAAAGCAGAGGGAGACAGTGCTGGGAGCATAGTGAGACTTTCTGCTTACCAGAGGCTCAGGCTCACAATATGGCATCTCTGCCTTTTACATGCCTGAGACTGCATCAGCATCATTAATATTCATTAGCAGTCCTTATATGTCCCTTTGGCCCCTCCCACAGCCCTTGGCTTTGCCCATATATGGACACTTGGCTCCTCCCCAGGCCTGTCAATCACTCCTTCCATGCCTTTCACTGGAGAGTGCTTCTCCTATCTTGACTCCTGGGGCCCTGTCACCCTGCCAGGCCTCCCACAAGTGTCCCCACGCCCTGCCACCTCTCACAAGGGGCAAGTGTACAAGTGTATGCCCTCCCCACGTGTTTTACAGCCCCCTCAGCCAGAGCTGCCAGTCAGCAACCACAAAAGGGGAGAGGGGATTGAAGGGAGAACAGAAAAGGGTTCAAAACCACACTGGAACAACAAAAGTACATGTCAAAAGAACTGTAAACCTTAACAGAACTTCTCCCCACCATACTTAATAATTCCTCCTTATTTCATGAGTCAGTCATTACACCTTATTCATAACACTGGGGATCCTGGATGTTCATCAGGAGTGGTTGTGTTGTCAGAGTTGCTGAAAAACAGCCGAGCTGGGAAAACAATAGTTGAATAAATTTGATAGATTGAGCAAATGTTTAATGAGGACCTCATTAACAAGAGTGAGGCTGAGAGGAACATCTAAAGTAGTGCCTTTCCCTTCTGTCTCTCTTCTCCATCACTTTGCTTGGCATGAAAGAGCTGAAGCCAGCTGCCTTCTAACATTTGAACGCAGCAAATCACAGCAGATGATTCTCGTCCCAGACAGTCTGTGTATGCGCTCCTGCCAGCATAGGAGTGCCACAAACACACTGCAGAAGGGCTAGAAGAACAATCCTATGACACAGAAACAGCTTGGTAGCTTTGTCACATAGACCATAGACCCCACTGTGAAATCCAGAGAGCTCCCATTCACTGCTACAGAAATTCCTGATCTCATCTGAAGCTGGGATTACCCTGAACTGATGCAGAACCCTTCTATTTTAGTATTGTTTTGGCAACTGGTTCACTTCTCGCAATTCTCTTATTCTTGTGTGGGAAACAACGCACCTGAAGAATGGCACACTTCATCTAGTGGGAATTTATTATCCAGTTTTGTCCATTTAAAAGTAAAAGCCTCCTGTTCTAAGGTGTATGGAGGTTGAGCTCCTTTTTTTTCTGTAGCTGGCCAAGAGCAGCCTCTCTTGGCCAGCTACAGAAAAAGCCTTGAGGTGTCAGAGATACCTTGGCTTTAGATGACTGTAGCTGGATGAACCCCACCTTGGATAACTAACATACATTTATTTTCTACTATTTAGAGGGAGAGAGGAAAATTACCTCTGTGGGTTCAAGCTGATAAGTATCTTGGACTCAGAGCAAGAAGTGGGCAGGAGTGGTCCATTACCCTCTGGGAGACTTTTGGGCCAGGGATAGTTGCATGACAAAGAAGCCAGTTCAATCTTTCTATTCAGAAAGCATCAGCAACCAAGTAAGTGTCAGCTTTGCCTTCTTTTTCTGGAATTTGTTCCTTAGAAATCCTGGATCTTTGTAAAGGCTTGCATTCCTCTCTATCGCAATGTTAATTTCATTGTGGCTTTTCTTCTTGAGAAGCTTTACTGATGGTCTTTCTTTTTCCAAATGTATGAGCAAAGAGTGGCCAAAATAATCTGTTTCAAATCCTGTTTAGTAGCAGAACTGCCAGCTTTCTCTTTGGGGTTGCTCTGAAAGCTCCAGCCTTTCCACCTCTGTCATAGGTCCCAGCTGTCACGCCTGCTGCCAAGGTCTCTGCTGGGGTCTGTGCCAGACCTGAGCCTTGCTGGGGGCTGGCAGCCTCTGCTCCAACCTGGAGCCAGTCTCTGCCTCCAGACTCGAGCCCAGCCAGACCAAGAATGAGGAGAGCTCAGCTCAAGGGCAGGCAGTGAATTTCCTTTGGCCTGAAGGAGGCTTTGGGGTATTTTTTTTTTTTTACAAGCAGCATACCATTTGCACATTTCAATCCCCAGGTGATACCAAATAGTTGCAGTGAGTGAAACCACAGAAGTGGCCAGAGTTAGGAGAAGCCTGTCAAAAGCAAAACAGTATCAAGTTGTGGTACTTTGCCAGAATGTGTTAGGCCCAGATTGTATCTAAGTCATTATAAAAGATGAAAGTGGGGGTCAGGGACAAGGTCAGGCATCAGGCTGGAGGTTCACTTTAGCTAAGAGGCAGCAATTACAGCCTGTCAATAAGCAGAAAGGACTTGCCAGACAACTCAAAAGCTTTATAGACAGCCATGGCTTGTTCTCAGAGGAATATATGTTACAACTGTTACAACTGTTGTTTGGTTTTATGTTTGTGAGATGAGAGATTCTTCACATCTCAGTGAGTAATTGAAGTGAATAGTATGTCTTGGGTTTCTCTTCTTGCTTAAATATATAGAGCTAAACACTCTCTACAGTATATTGTCAGATTTGAGAAATCAGATATCAGTGCCAGATATGACACTGATGCAAGTCAATTTCCAGTCCTCTAATAAACTAATCACAGGGCTCTCACAGCCTCAGACAGCTGGAATGGCTGTGCTACCCTTGTAGACATCTTCTGCATTTGGAGTCAAGGAAGCGACCTTTAGTATGGACAACTCTTACTGGAAGGGGTGGCCTCACTGTGGCCTCACTGTGGCCTCATAGTGGCCTCACTGAGATGATGTGAATTAAGGTTATTTGGAGGGAACCACACAAGAAACTGCAGGATTGTGTTGGGGCATAAGAGTACACAAGGGCATAAGAGTACACAAGGGCATAAGAGTATGGCTGTGTGGGTGGTGTAGAGTAATGATTTAGATACTGCCTTGCATGGAAAGAAAACAAAGCACAGTCATATTTAAAACCTGCTGGTGTCAGAGGTAGAGATACAGGTTTCCTCTGCATTTCATCAAGTCCAAAGGGAATTAATTTTAAATATATTCAGTTTCCTTTTTTTGAACAAGATTTTCATTGTTTAAGGAATTAAATGCTTAAATGGTTTTATTTTTAATTTAGTCTTTGAATAGGCATAGGTATAGATGTTATCATTAAGATTAGTTTGCTTCAAGGTTTTTTTGTCTCATTTTGAAATAGGAAATACTCATAAGTTCCTTACCATTTTTGTACTAAAATTTATTACTACTTTAATGGTTAGCTGTCATGAAGAAGAAATTGCACATACTGTGCAAGAATTGTTATTCCGAAGCAAAAGACCAGGGTACTTAACACCTTTTGACAAAGCTGTTTTAGACATGGGGTGGTAAAATCTGACTCTGTTATTGGAGTCTGAAATTCTACAGCTGCATGTAAAAATGTGTGTTAGAGCTGTGTCATTGCCTCAGACAGGGGCATCCCCCTGCTTCGTGACTGATGAATGTTGCTTGTGCCTGCCACGTCTTGTCCTTCAGCCCTGTAAAAGCACTGCTCAAACACAGTGAATTTTCAAAAGTATTGTTATTGTTCAAAAAGTATAAATGTTTGAAATATCTGAAATATCTGAATTACATTGTAGTGGAAATAACTGTGTGTTATAACTGAGACTCTGCCAATGTCTCCTCTGCAAGAGTGTTCTGTTTTACATTCCCAAACATATGCCAGACTTCAACCATGATACATTTTTCTTTTATCCTTAACATAACCATGCTATTTAGAGATGTACTTTTTTTTTTAATGGCCTAGATTTTGCCATAGTTTTTGACACTTCACAAAAATTATCCCTAATGCATTTAGGCAGCAGAATGTAACTGAGGTAAGGCCTTTGTATCTTCTCTTTTAGTGCCTAAACAGTCATTATAAAGCAAAAGATGCCAACCACAAACTGGAAATCAAAATACAGTTCCATATTAATTCCCTATGTTCTTTCTCCTTCCTCATTAAAAACTTAGCCTTGAGTTCCCCTTTCTTTTCTTAAACTGATAATAGTGAAGTAGCAGTAGTTCTGGGATAATACTTTGCTATGAAGTCCTATGCAGGTGGCAAATATAGGTAGCCCAGAGGAGGTCAGAAGGTAGTGAATACTAGGTCTGCATAAGGAGAGTGGAAGAGAAGTATGGCTGCTTGTAAAAGGGATTGTCTGGATGGTTGCATTCAGGGAGCTATGGTCAGTGGCTCAGTGTCCAAGAGGAGTTAGAGAGATTTAGTGCATTCTCAGAAAGTTTGCCATCGACAACAAGCTGTGTGATGCTGTTGAAGCACTGGAGATTTATTTTCTTGTAGTTTTGTATAATGACCTTACTACAACTGCCCTTTAAAAATAAATACCATGTTTGGTGTCAAGAGTAAATGTACATTTTAGGTCGAGATGATGTCAGTGTCTGATCTGTGGTGTATTGTTGCTTTGAAACAGAATGAATTGCAGCAGATCAAACTAGTTTTATGCCATCAAAGTAACTATACTGATAAATTTATCTGCAAGGTTTTGTTGTGAGCTAAGCAAATTATACTAGAAGGTCATGAAATTCAGAAGCTTCAAGCTAGATTTCTGTTTGAAACTTGAAAGTAGATGAAGCAGTACAAGCAAGCAAGATCATTCCTGTGTTGTACTTTGTCATGTCATTGATCTTAGTTTAGTTGGTAATTGCTTTTAATGCACCGAAGATTCCCTCATATTTTTTCCTTCAGTCTTATGTAGTGCTCAGTATTACAGTGTTCATCACCCAAAATTTCAGTGATATTTTTGTGGGGCATTGTAGTGGAGCATCTTATTGAACTAGTATATCATTTCATCATAGATAATATTTTTAGAAGTTGAAGCTCTTATGTGAAATAAAATAATTTATTTTTCTCCAATCCCAATCACAAAACATTTAGCAATTTTAAAAATGTCTTGAAACCAGTAGACATTGTGGCTTTGATTTCAGAAAAAGCTTTTGCAAAGTTAAAGGGACAATGCAAGTTTAAAGTTTTTGTTACAGTAAGGTAGTTCACCTTTTACTGTGGGTAGACATTTCAGTCCTGTAGGAATGTGGTTTGTAAGTTGGTTACATTCTGCAAATGTACTGAGGGTGAAGGGGTCAATGAGAAGGATCAGTCCCTGTTCAAAGTCTGGCCTCTGGTTCCTGCACAAGGATAATGTTGCTGGGCTTGTGTTCCTGATACAATAGGAAAAAGGTTAATAGGGTGCAAAATTTCTCAGTATGAAAAAATAAAAGCTGTTCTGCTGAAGTGTATGAAACAAGCTGACATGAAAATGTACCCAGCCCTTCTCAACTTCAAATATACCTACAAATAGACCTTCTAGTTTTACTATGGTGAGTGAGTGCTCTTGGGCTCAGATT
Source organism: Pycnonotus jocosus (assembly GCA_013400435.1). Lineage (NCBI taxonomy): Eukaryota > Metazoa > Chordata > Aves > Passeriformes > Pycnonotidae > Pycnonotus > Pycnonotus jocosus. Next base: position 5,837 of record VWYP01010588.1, read on the forward strand.
TGTATACTACATGACATGTCTGGAGGAGTTACAAGCTCTTGAAATGGGAATGGGTTGCTGTTTGTTCTGTGTGTATGTATTGAGGGGTGTAGGTAATTGCACACTGACCTTTTGATACAGCAGCCCTAACAATTGCTGCCATAATAATCATCCTCCTTTCAATTCCATGGGAGAATGGAAACGGCAGTTCCACGAATTGCTTCTAATTCTATGTATGAGCTTGTTTAGAGACATCTATCATTGAAGAACATACTGTCCCCTCTTTGTGCTTTTTAAAAAGTCTGTAGCATGCCAGCTGTATTTGATGACATATGATGCTGGATGCAGGCAGATCAATCAAGCCATCATCACTTGTGCATCCTGGCATCAGCCAAATTGAGTTGCTTTACTCCTCTGCCCCTGATGGGAGGTGGTGTTGAACACTGCTGCTTTTCCAAGTGATGGTTAGTGATAGCCCTGCCTTAAGTGGTGGGCACATATGGAGTGGGGCTTCCTTCTGTAAGGATTGTTTCCTGCAACCTTCTTTAAAGCACTGTGGTGACTGGAAATTAATTAGCTCCTGCTGATATGATGTGGCTTGATGTTGCTCAAAGGTGTGATATTACCTTCGGGGCATAGATGTGTTGAGAACAGTTCTTGACTTGTCAAAGATCTGCTTTGGTTTGGTTTGATTTTGGTAGGGTTGAGTTTTTTTGCTTGTTTGGGTTTTGAGTTTGGAGTAAGGAGAGAGTGTGTTCTGGTTGTCTGTGGTGACAAGAGAAGTCAGTGTTCTTCTGTGACTCTGTTTCAAGAAATACCTTTTATCCACATATCAGGTTTAGTGTTCTGGCACACGCCTGAATCTGTGAGCTGGTTTCTGATGGAGGTGTACAATCACAGTGAGCCAAATCCAGAGCTTCTGGCAAAGCCTGTGTTCAAGAAATAGTCCCATGGCTTTTCTGTAAACCAGCAGAATCATTTCAGAAAGGATCAAAGTTCCAGGGGGCAGGAATGGGGGTCAAAGGAGCTGAAGGAGAGCTTGGCACTGGGAATGCACTGTTTGGAAGCATGAAGGTGGGATTGTCAACATGGTCAGATCAGGGAACAGAAAGTCATGGGCAGATTTTGAGGGGGGTCAAAGACAAGGTGAGAGAGTCAAGCATGGGAGAGAACTTCCAGCAGGGGATAGAAGAAAAGTAATGAATATTTTATAAGACAGAAAATAACAGGAGAGGTACTACATCATGCTCAAGGCATAGTGATGCTGACATTGCCATGTGCCTCACTTCAGAGGCCTCAACGTGAATGACTACAGGTTTTGTATAATCAGATAAGTTGTCTTTGTGCTCCTAGAATTGACTCCAGTGGATCCAGGAGATAGTGTGTTCTGGGGATATAATGGAGAAGGTTTGCATTGTGTCCCATGCATATTGCCACTTTAAGTACAAGCAAAAGTGGTTAATCAATTTTTGCAGGTTATTGTTTTGAATTTCAGGCTTTTTTTCTTTTCTCAGATTCTCAAAATCTTCATCTTTCTCTATAACCACCTTAGGACTCCTGGATTAAGAAGTATAAAATTGGTCTTTGTTTCCCTGGTATATATTGAATGTGTTTATAAAAAACAAAGAGGTACTGCTATGATGAATCCAAGGGATTTCCAAGCTCTTTCCAACCTTAAAAAAGCTAAAGCCAATTTGTACCAAAGAAAGACGCTGAAAGGAATGTGGAGGACTCAGAGGAACTAAATGAAATTTGGCTTCAATTATATTAATGGTAAAACTTCTTAGATAACCATGGAGCCAGTGTTGCAGCTTTGGATTTAGTTTCCATTACTGCCATCAGAAGTACTGCCTGTTCCCCTGATGTAAAATGAACACTGTGGCACTTTCCCATCGTTGTACAATACTGCAAGGGTCACTGGAAAGAAAGCCCACACTAAGTCCAGGTATTTGCTTCGTTTACAAAGGGTTGTTTTATTGCTAATTTATCATGGGGTAGAAAGTGTGGGGAGGTTTCTCAGCTGTTTCCAGACACCTCCTGTGAGGACTCTCCCCTCCCTGACAGCTGAGGCCACATCACCCTGTCTGGCATAACAGTTGTACTGCCAAACAAGAAAGATAGCCACACAAAACTCAATGTCTTTAGTGTGTAGCCTTAATTCCCCATCTGCCTAGAATCCTGCAGCTATTAGCGATGGATAATTTTCCTGTGGGGTAAAAAATATTCCCTGGAGCTGTGGATCATAGGGGATTAGGGATGCCATTATGGGGCCACTAACTGGAGAGGGTCATTGCATCTTGGGCAGGCCCTTTGGTTTGTTATCAGAAATGCATGGGGTTTTGTAGTGATTTTTCTGATACAACTGGTCTTAATTTATATTGTTCTCAGTTACTGTCTCTCAAAGTTTTCCTAGCAGCTGTTTATCATTGTGGAAGTGTATCTCCAGTGGAGAAGAGCAGATGGGCACCTCACTTCAGACTCTCTGGGGAATTAGCTTTGTGAATCTAACTTATAAGCAAGTTGGCTTTAGAATTTGCCTTTGTTTTGAAAGCAGGATGATGCATTTGGCCAGAGTAGTACCCTGCCTGGGAGTGGTGAGGTTAGAATGGGCATTTCTGTACACGTGTGTAGTTATGGCACAGTGACTGTGTAGAATCTGAGCTGCAAGTACATTTTCCTCTTAATGGTCAGGGTCCAACACTTCATCTCTTGGGTCAATTAAGTTACTAACTATATTTTAATATAAATTCTGATGCTGTGTCCCTTATGTCTAATACTTCATATGTCCATGTATCTAGATAAGTTCATATGCATTGACAGAAAATTACCTCATAATTTTGCTTGGCTATAGTAAAGTAAAATTAACCTGAAAAATTGACTTGAGAGGAACAGGAAACTGCCAATAAAAGTTATTAATGGTCTATTGGTAGAGAAAAAGCTAATATCTGTTCTTCATATTTATAGGATTTTCATGTTTACAGGATTCAGGCAAAGCACTGAAGGTGCTTAAGCAATATCATATGTCAAAGAAGCATGTATATAAGGAAGGAATGTACAGGTCTGGAAGAGGCTTGCCAGACTGGTAGCTCCATCCTTGTGATCTTGCATGCATGGTTGCATGGCAGAGTGGCTGCAGTTGTGCATGTAGCTGAGAAGCTGGGCATCAGCCAGGGCACTCACACCTGAAGTGGGAAAGTGGGGAATTAAATAGCACAGGACTGTGATATTAGAAACAAGGCATTTCATCACTAGTGCTGTTAGAAGGAATTTATGGAGCTGCACTTGTGCAGAGTGATCTGGACAGCTGGAGCCATTCTGTGTTATCCCAGAGAGGGCTACTCCACCTGAAACACCATCCACTCTTCTAACAGCATCTTCCCATATCCACACTTCCTGCGCAAGAACCTGCCTTCCCCACCACCCCAAGGCAGCAGCAGGCAGCAGCAACTCACACACGCCTTTTCTTTCCTTAGGTATGCTGCCCACCCCCTGAGATTATTCCCTCTCTCTCTCGTCCCCAGAAATGCAAACTCTTCCCATCTGCTCCCTCAAAGCCAGGCAGGAAAGCCCCAAGGCCTGTGAGCTGGCATGGGAGGAGGCATTTGGCTGCTGAGCCAGCCATTCTTTGTGCTGCCCAGGGAAAAGGCAGCCAGCTGAATGTAGGCACTGGATTTGACAGTCCAGCTGCCAACTGGGCCATGCTGCTGCAGCACATTCCAGCCATGAGCAGTGTAAGATGATACACCGGGAGTACAGATGTGGTTTGATAGCTGGCCCTTACTTCCCAGCATTCCTGATCTGTGCAGCATGCACATCACACTTTCTCTCTTTTCATTTGATTGAAAAATGATGGATACACTGCTTTTCTGCTGTGTAGGGACTTGGGTCAGTTCTCTCTCTTGGCAGAAGAACAGAGGCTGTGGTACAACTTCCACACAGTATTGCAAGCCTGTAAAGCCATCTGCTGTTCTGCTTGTGTAGACTGCTTGAGTGCATGCAAACATGTATGCATTTCATGCTGTTGTGCTCTTAAAATGTGTTTTCACACTGTAGGAAAGCAACTATCAGGATACTAGGAAAAACAGAATTGCAGTCACAGAATAGTTGAGGTCAGAATGCACCTCTGAAAATCAAGGCCAGTCAAAGCAAGGCCAGCTGGAGCAGGTGACCTAGGGCTGTAAACAGTTGCGTTTTGAATATCTATGAAGATAAAACTCCACACTTTCTATGGGCAGCCCTTTATAGAGTTCAACCATTCTTGTGACAAAATGGTTTTTTATGATATTTAAATGAAGTTCCATGCATTTAAGTTTGGGCTCATTACCTCTTTTTCTTTGATTGTTCACTAGTAAGAAGATTCTAGCTCCATCTTCTTTACACCCCCATCAAGTATTTACATGTACTGATAATCTCCCCCAGAGCCTTCTCTAGGCTGAGCAGAACCAGCTCTTACAGCCTCTCATCATATGACAGGTGTTTCAAACCTTTATCATCTTTGTGTACCTTTCCTGGACTCTCTCTGTATATCCATGTCCCCGTTAAACTGAGGACCCCAGCACTGGACACAGCAGGGCCAGGTGTGTCTTAGCAGTGCTGTGCAGAGGGGCAGGGCCACCTCTGGCAGTGCTCTGCCTGATGGAGCCCAGGAGGCTCTTTGCCTTTGTCACAGGGACACACTGCTGGCTTATACTGAACTAGCTGCTAAACAGGACCCCCAGGTCCTTCTTGAAGAGCTGCTTTTCAGCTGTTTGATCACAGTCTGTTCTGGTCCTTGGCATTATTCTCTCACAGATACTTTGTTGAACTTCATGAGGTCCTTGTCAACAGATTCCTCTACTTCCTTGAGGTCGCTCTGGTGGTAGCATATCCATCTGATGGACCAGTCACTCCTCCCAGTTTTGTATCGTCTGCAAACTTGCTGTACTTTCTTCTATCATCCACATCTGCAGTCTCTTCCATCTTCCAGGTGATTAATGAGGATACTTGGCAATATTTAGTAGATGCCAGTATAGAATGATAGGGTGCACCATTAGTGATTGGCTTTCAGGCTGGTCTGGATTTCATGTCATTGACCACAGCTCTGTGAACTTGACAGTTTTCAGTCCAACTCACTGTCCACATACCTAGAAAGTGTAGTTACTTCCTTGTCCTTTCTCAGCAGGTCTCAATCCCTATTCAGCAGCAGGCTTGCATTTTCCCTAGCTTTTCTGTTGTGAATATGTTTGTGAAAGTTTTTGGTGTTGTCTATAATCAGATTAAACTCCAGATTTGCTTTAGTTTTTCACAACCCCATTTCTGCATGTTCAAGCTGTTTCAGCATTTCTCCTGTACCTGCTTCCACCTCTTTCATGAGGAGTATACTCTTCCTTTTCATGTTTGAGCATGACCTCAATCATCCATGGAGGCTGCCTGCCACCTGCACTTGACTTCTTGCTTTTTAGGAATGCACTAATTTTGAGCTTGGAGGGGGTGATCCTTGAAAATCAACCAGCTCTTGGACACCTCTTTGCCCCAGGGTGATATCCCATTAAGTTCTTCCAAGCAGATCCCCTAACAGGCCAAAGTTGATTCTCCCAAAGTCCAGGGTTGTGATCCTACTGTTTGCCGTGTTTTATCTTCTCAGGAGCCTGATTTTTACTATTTCATGGTCCTGCGGCCAAGGCTGCCCCCAGCCTTCACATTTCTGATCAGTTCTTTTTGATAAAGATCAGATCAAGCAGAGCTGGACATAAATAAATAATCCTCAGACACAGGGGCTTTAAAGCTTGCCTGTGAAATGACTACATTTTCTTGAGTCATTGGTATCTTTTATTTGTTACTTTTTATTTTTCTTGAATTAATGAAAATTCACAGCACCATTCCCCACATCTTGGTCCAGAAGATTTGTGCTGTGGGCTGCTCTGTTTTTGTAAGTGCCATTACATGAACATTACTTCACTCATGCACTACATATTATCCTGTATTTCTGTGCAGTGGCACTTACGGAAGCAGAGCCAAAATACAGGGATTCCTGGCCAAAATGTTTAACATTCTCTGGTGACAACGTGGCCTTGAATGTGGAGCATGTGAGAACCATTCTTTCTGAAAGCCTTTTTAAAGATAAGCCAAAATTAAAGACAAGGAAAATGGTGTCTTTGTTCCCTCACATTGCAGAGATGTTAAGTTCTGTTGTCTTTTGTATGTGCTTGTCACATTGATCTCTTCCTGGCCTGTTACCTGTGCCAGCATGGACATGTTTTCCTGAAACTGGGCTTTGGGAAGAGATGTTAGTACACAAATACCTCAAGTCTTGCATCTAATACTGCTTGTGCCAGGTTTAGTTTGATTTTTTTTCCTAGACTTGAATTCTTGCCCAAGGACAAGCCAATGTTTGGCTCTTGGCTTTTTCAGAAAGTGCTGATGGTGATATAATCAGTTCCTTACTGTCAGTGTGTCACTTTCCAGTTGGCTAGCACAGCAATAGATTAAAAACTTAAGTGGGTGGAAAACCAGCTTTAATTAAGATGGTTCATAATTATTTTTAATGTTACTGTTCTCTGAGGACATAGTCACCCATGAATATGCTGCATTAGTTTAAAAAAGACTAATTTCATCATAAGAGAAAGATAATTTTATATAAAAAGCTAACCACTAATGGTCTATGTAGATATTTCCATTTATTGTTTTTTATTGCAAGTGGATGTTGTTAGCATAGTTCATAAATGATGAACTGCAGTGAATAGCCTAATCCTGGCTTTTTCTGAATTTGTCTCAACTCATGGACCTCAGTTGAGTGGTTTTGGTGAAGCGGGGGACAATATTTGCCCTGGATATCTTCAGGTAAGTACATTTGTTATTGAGAAGAAGCTACAGACCATAGGACGACATGGAATATTGTGTTATTCAGTATTATGCCTTTCCTCCAGAGCATTTCTATGACTGTCCAAGCTTTTGATCATGGTGTTCTTACATGATCAAATTCACTCTCTGTGTCTACAGGCTACAGAGATTAAAAAACTGATATCTCTTAGAAAATTAAGCTTCAACATTCATCTTTAGTATCGCTTCCTAGATCAGTGGCTCTCCCTCTGGTGAATACTTGCCAGGAATGCCTTTCATGGGTATTTATAACAGTATATTTTTTTAACTAAATCTTTTATGATAGACTTTGGCTTTTGGGCTCATTTTTATTCCATATCTCTCCTTCAGTTGCACAAGACCTGTGACATGTGGTAATCCAGTGGAATGAGAAGAGTTTTCAGTTTAATATAGGTTTACACGAGGCTTTGTGGCTTTGAGGCTTTGTACAAGTTTTGGAATATAATTTGAACAACTTTTTCCAGTATCATTATTGAAGTCTTCCAGATATTTCATAATATATTCTGATAATTATTTTGATTGATCATTTTAGTTATCTAGCTATGGAAACAATCTGAAGAATTGAAATCTGAATCTGAAAATTAAGATCAGGTCAAACAAGGCTGAAAAATACATCAGTAGGGATATTTCTTTAAGAAAAGTAAACAGATCAAAGGTTTCAAAACAGAAGGAGAGGGAACTGACTGACAGCTCGTCTGTGTATAATGCCTTGGGTCAAGATCTCTGATCCAGAACACTGGGCCACTGAGATAGTGGTTTAAGTCAAACAAGGCTGACCAGTAAGAAATTTCCAAGTTTGTGTTGCAAGTTGTGTTGTCATTTCACTGATATTGTTTCTGTTGTGTACATGATGCCTGATATGAATTTCCAGATGTGGGCAATTTCCCAGCTCTAATAGCTTGGAAATGTGCTTATCTTGAAGAAACAAATAGTCTTAGGTGTTTCTTGCATCATACCTGAGGGCCTCTCTGATATCTATTCATTCTACTGACCAGGACTACATCCCTCTCTCATCTGAAAGTAAGCATGTGCTTTCTTGATTTCCTGGGAGAATTTCGGCAAATGTGTAAGAGTCCATTACATAATTGCAAATTTAGCTTCTTTCAGAGTCCTAAGTTTTAGTAAAAGTAGTGACTTTCCAAACTTCCTATCATTTGTCATCATGTTTGTATGTCGTTTCCAGCCCTGGGAAGTCACTCAACCTGATACTCTCATCCCATTCATTCTGTTTGTGTTTTCTTAAAATTTTTGGCTATTGACTTCAATTTGAGCAGATCTAGGCCAAAAGATTATTTAACCTGGTAATATGGTAAAAATACTACTTAATAACCTGAATGACTTAAGGGATGAAGAAGCCTGGTTTGTTTGGTTTTTTTTTTTCTTCCTTCAGCTAATTCATGTTGTTTCTCATCCTTTTGTCTCTTTCATTATCCTCCCTTCTCCATTTGTGAATTACAATGGTTACAGTAAATATGGGGGGGAAAAAAAGAAAAGAAAAAAAAAAAGAACCCCTCATTACAAATGCTGCTGAGGTTGTAGCTCTCTTAGAAATACCTGTGGTAACTTTCAAGAAGCTGTAATATTCAGCCTACTGTGATGTGCTGTGTGTTATGATAGCTACCCTGCTATCAGTACTGAGATAGCTAATTTAAAGATAGCTCAAATATTTTCCCTTGAGCTCTGGTGACTCCTGGAGTGTTGACTGTGAATAAGTACTTTGATTACACAGTGAATGAGTATTCTATGTAATATATGGGTATGAGTATTCTATATAATATACCCAACAAGATAATGGAAAATGGAAAAGGAAGAGTGCTTTTCTTCATTTGCAAATATTCAGTTTGACTGTAGGAAATGAAAAAGGTGAAGAAAATTATGTGAAGGAAGTGCAGGACACCATCATGATAAGAATTACTGTGTCCATTTCTTCTTGTGAAAGGGCAGCATTAAAATTCAGCCCATCCCAGCAGCAGGCATGGCATCAGTGCCCTTCAAGAGTGAGGAAATGCAATTCAACAGTGCTTGCATTTGTCAGCAGATCATGGGATTGGGAATGGGGAACCCACATTAAAGATGTCAGCATTTCTGCACTGCCTTCGGGTTCCAGAATAGTGTATTGTCTCATAATTTCCTTTACACTCGATCCAGTGAACTTTCCTCCACTTCTGCCATCCCACATCTGTTTTGTTGCACAGCTGTAACTGGTTTACAGTCCTCATAATAAAAAGGAAACCTCTTTTCTTTCAAAGCAGTCTGTAGTTTGGCAGGGAATAAAATGGCTAGTTCAGCACTGGTGACAGAAAAATCTGCCTTTCACTGGCAGAAGTAACTTTCTCCAGACTCTTGTTTAGGTGCACTGTCTGCAGATATATACACTGAAGTACCATAGAGATTAACATGTAGCAGTTTAATCTTTTATACTTTGTAATAATTTTCTTTACTCTGTTTCTGTGTGAATTCTTCTCCCTCTTATGCTGTAGTGTTTCATTCAATTTCATACATTTCTCTTCTGCAATGCTGTATTGTAGTTTCGCTTCTTTATCTTTTGCAATAAAACAAAATATACTTTTCTTTATAAATAATTTGAGTTTCTCTGCTAGTATTTTTTCCAAGACCCTCATTTCCTATTCTGAACAGAAATTGTATGTAGTAGGGTGGTTTTACAGTCCAAGAAGTTCTAGAAGCACAGACCTGACCTGCAAAAATTTCGGCTTTGTAATGCAGAAATATAACAGAAATAAAGTTGGAGAGCAAATGTTATTTAATGAGCCAAACAAAGTCAGCACAGCTTCTGAAAGCTCTATTCCTACTCTCAAACCAATTCAGAAAACAGGGACAAAACACATTGCACCATTTTTGCCATGCATCCTGAAATATTTTTTCAAATCTCTAGTGCCTTCTCAAGCTGCAGACTCAGCCTTTGGTGAGAGAGAACGTGCAGTTGCCTCTGGGCAGTGGGATGGCAGATTTCTGCAGCAGTTGTCTTCTTCAGCCATTCTGTCTCCCTCTGTTTCCCACAAGTTCACCTCAAGCCATTCAGCAGGGAAACTGCAAGCTCTGAAACTGCATTGTTCAGTTATGAAGTAACAACCTCATCACCATGACTTCAGCAAGGGCTCGTAAAAGGCAGCGTCAGATTTATAAGCAGAGGAATTGCCAGCTGTGTCTAGCAGATGGTTTGCAATGACAGACTTGCTGATTTTTGTAACTCAAGAAGGTAAAATTTTGATGAGATGTTCATTGATAGTCTTTCTTTGTAAATTATTAAATGGGTTAAAAATAAAGCCAAATGCTTCATGTGGAGCCCTTCTTTTGGAGACATAGTGTTGTCCCCTTGGATGTGATTTTCTGCATTGCAAATGAACTTCCATGTTCTTTATTGCTTTTGCAAAAGCAGTCATGATGCAGAAAAATGCTGTTCTTCCATGTCACAGTTTGATCACTTGTCCCATATATACTTTGTCAATTTTCTCTTCTTTTGATGCTTCTTCATTATGACACCCAAGTAGTGTGTCCTTCCTGTGGGTTAAGTAGAGGGCTGTGGACTCAGCTGCCTGCTTTTGGAAGAGTCAGAGGAATGTTGCTTTTCTCTCCAGGTACTTGTTAACTCTATTTTTGAAAAACAGAGGCCACATTTTCCTTCTTCTCTTTTTTTAGAAGCTCACCAGATCTACGCAGGCTTTCAAAACTTATTGCCAGTGGCTCAGCAAGTTCATTAATTTCCCTCACACTGGAGGCTGTATTTCATAGCATTTGTTGGTGAACTGCAAAATATTAATGAAGGCGTGAAGCCAGGTTTTTTTTTTTCCTCATCGAAGCATGAAAAAGGGAGAAAGACAATGAGATCTCTTATATCACCCACACATATCAGACTGAGTATTTGGAATATCTTAGGAATTGTTCTAAGACACAAAAACTGTGCAGTCTGGATCTATTATTAAGGACAAGCTGGAACAGAGATGTTGAGAGGGCTTTCCCATTACTTCAAAATAGCTGTTTCCCATTAACCCTACCAGGACCCTCTAATACTGCAGAAGATGTTAAAAGATCTTTATTAAGATCTCCAGGTTCTTCATATCACCTTCAAAATGATGGCAGAGACTGTCTGCATGAACCTGGAGATCTTAATAAATCCATATCTGCCTACCTGGACTCTTCTTCTCTTTTAAAAATTAGCCCCCTAATATTTTAGTAGTTATGAAATGAGTACATATTAAATTAGAAACATTGAGACTTCATGATAATATCAGCATAATTTCTATCATTTTGCCTGATTGCATGAAATCCTGTAGCTCATGGAAAAGTGGGATGCTGTCTCATTTTGGCACATGTGGTATTCTGGTGGCATGAGTCAGCAACAGTTTAAACAGAGACCATGTCTGCTTCTGCTTCCTGTGATTGGCCATCTGTTTCTTCTCTATTATTTGCAATTATTTATCTCCAAACTGAGGAAATATAAAGATAGTTATTCTGGTTTTGTAATAAGTTCAATGTCTGATTCCACAACATTGTGAAAATCATAGAATCCTGAGTGTAACATTATACATTACAAGATTACAGACAAGAATAATTTCACTCAATGGATAATGAACTTAGCCAAGTTAATAGTTGCTGATGTTAGTGTTTGTCTGAAGGTCAGAGTGACACAAGTCTGGTTGGACACAAGGACACTGTGTATGGCCATAAGCCTGGGGTGGCATGGACATGTCAATGCTGCCAGACCATTGATGTAGTGAAAATTATTTAATTCTGAGGTTGCACAGACCACTGCAGTATGGGGGTGATGCTGAACTACGTTTCAAAAGGAAAATTATTTGGAATATCCAAAGGGGAGTGGAAGCAGCTCTTCAACAGGTGGCTTTAGAGGTGGGAGCTGTGAGACACAGACAGGGCAGTGATCCATGCTTAGGGGCATTTTGAGCACTGCTCATGATCCTTTGGAAGTGGTCAGAGTGATTCGTTCACCTCTTGATGAGAAAGAAGCTTGGGAGAAAATGGAGTAAGTCTCCCCTCCTAAATGCTTTTAACCTTTGCTCCTGGAGTGCCTTTTGAATAGCAAGGTATTTAAACACATTTTAAAAATCATGGTATTTTTTTAAAAAAGGAACAACTGTGTGAAAATGCACTAAGGGATTGAGATGCCTAAAAACCATCATGTTATATCAATAACATTTCTTACCAATGCAACATAAAATTGTGGTGATATTTTAATCAGCTAAAACACTGCTTTGATACTTCTGAGTATTCCATAAGTGCTGTCACAGTCCTGGAAATACAGGGAGATGTTTCTGAAATTCTGAAGAAAAATAGTGAGCTGGACACCTTCAATTGCTCATTGTAACAACAGATTCTGTATAAGGAAGGATGACAAAGTCTTTTGAAGCTCTGTCAGGTAATATTGTCATCTAGTGGTTCCAAATTACTCCAGTAGCCTTTGTGGACTTTGCAATTATTAATTGTTGATTAGGATAATTGAGATTATACAATTCCATAGATACCATAGCATTCTAGTCAAGGGTTGAATTAATAGATAAGGAGATCAGGTGCAAATCACAGTATCACAGAGACATTAAAACTGGAAAAGACCTTGAAGATCAAGTCTAAACTGTGACCAAACATTGCCATCTCAAGTAGACCATGACACTAAGTGCCAAATCCTGTCCTTTCTTGAACACCTCCAGGGTGTTCAGGACTCCACCACCTCCCTGGGCAGTCTATTACAATGGTTGTCAACCCTCTCAGTGAAGAAATTCTTCCAGATGTTTGACCAGAACCTCTGCTGACCCAGTGTGCCTGTGTTTGCTTGTGTCCTGTCACTGGTTGCCTGTGGGAAGAAGCTGACTCCCACCTTGCTGCAGCTTCCTTGGGTTTGTGCCAGGTGTGCAGGCTGCTTCTGCATATGTGGAGGTTAAAGCTTGTTAGCTTCTGTACAAATTGATGGATGCAGTATGGGCATGGGCCCTGCTGGGTTTGAATACAATTAACAGTAATGATGCATGCTATTAAAACCTGACATTTATTAAGCACAGACAGACTTCCAAGTCTGCCATGGCTGTGGGCTTGGTTGTGCCTTCTCTCATGGGATGCATGCCATCTTCCTGAGCCACACCAGCACTGGTGGGAAAGCAGGGGAGGCTGCAGGCACTACCAACAGACCACTTCAACTCTCTTTCCAACACAGTTGTCAGGATCCTGAGAACAGGAAGCTCAAAATTTCCCCCAATCCAAAATTCTAGGTAGATGCTGAACCCATGCCTCATTGAGTTCAAGAATTGGTCTCTGCCATTAGTTTTTGAAATTGTTAACTGCATTTATCTAAAAGATTGTATACATTTTCTACTGATTTTATCATGGCTTTCATTTCATATGAGACAATTCCTACTTATTTCTTCCATTAGAATTTGCTCAGAAGTCAGTTTTATGCTGGCACATCAGAAAATGAGACCAGCTGTACTTGAAAACAACACTTCAAAGGTTTTATTGATTTTGGGGGATTTTTTTCAGAGGAATGTTTCATCAAGGGCTTTCAGAGATGTTCTTTCTTCAACACTTCTTATAATATGCAGTGCTCTGAAAAGTCAAAATATTGTCTTCTTAAATGATTAACCTTAAAGGGCAAAAGCATCAATGCCTGAACAGGAGAATAAGTTGGGACTGATGTATATTAGTTAGTAATGCATGTTTTTCTCCTTAGATTTACAGCATTTAGAACTATATCCTGGCAGGAGACAAGATACGAAGACACTTTTCAGTTAAAGGTATCTTCTCTGGGAGTACATGTTCAACTCCTTAGTTTGTGTGGATGTGTGCAAATTTTATTTAGTCTTAGTCTACAAAATCTGAAAGTTTTAATGTGACCAGCACTTCATGGTGGTCTTACTTTTTAAATTTTATACTCATGAGTTGTATGTTTTTATAAGTAGACAGGGGTGGGAGGGAACAAAGAGGAAAAAACCAGTATTCTGTGGAATATGAGATAAGGATTTTATTGTGAGTCTTACAGGGTCTGCCTGTACTACTGGAGATGAGGCATGGCACAGTTATGCACTTTTCTTGGAGAAGTGCTGATAAACCCTTGTGTCACATCAAAGCAGAGGTGGGGGGTATATGGTGGAGATGGATCAGGGAACCTCCTGGACAACAGTTACAGTGCTCTTAACAAGTATCTGTGGGATTATTGCTCATATCCATTTGCTTTTAAAGTTACACTTGATTCACTCGTATGGCCTAGAGTTTATCCTTTTAATTCTGTGCTTGGAGAGAGCTCAAGTGCTGACCACCATGCCCCTGAGGGCAGACACTGCTCAGCACACTCCAGAGCTGGCTGGCAAACCACCCACCAAACACCACCCAGTGTGTTTTGGAAGGAAGGATTGGCTCAGCTCAGGTCCACTCACAGCCCCACTGAGCATTCTTAGGGATGACATCTCTTATGAAGATTTCATTCACTTCCTCCTTTCTCTTTTTCTGTGTTTGTTTTTTTTTGGTTGTTGTTGTTTGGGTTTTTTTCCCTCAAGACTGATGGCTGTGCTACACTTCGACGGCTTGGGATGAGTTTTTCCAAGATGCATATCTGCCCTAAGCCATATTATTTTGATTATTTTCATTAGAAAAATGATGTCCAGAAAATGCCAGGAATTTCTGGGAATAAAACAGGGGAAAATAAATGTTTGTTTTCTGATCTTGATAAATGTGCTGACTTTGAGTAGATATAATGTCTCTGCATTTTGACAAAGGCTTGAAATTTGTCAGGGGGTTGGTGGTGGTGTGGATGAGGGGCTGAATCTCCTGTAAAAAAGTAGGTTTTGTTGTGCTGCTCCTACACATATCGAAGAGAAAAGCTGTGTGTTTGCCTGTGCTGAGTGGATATTCCATGGAGCTCCTGTGAGTGAAGCCACATGGAGCATCTCCTGGTTGAGGTTGAAGATGAATTTCCCTGTGGTCATAGCAGGGCTTTGTGGGGAACACAGGGCTGCCTGTGCTTTCTGGGACATCCCAGCTGGCTGAGTAGTGTAGAATATTGCTGTCTTGTGTGAGGGAAGCGCAGTAATTCCCAGTGATCACCAGGAGGAAGGGATGCTCAGGAGAGAGCCCCACACTCTGCTCCTCCATCTCCAAGCAGTGGGTGATGTGCTGCCTCCTGTCAGGTGTGTTGTCTCCAGCATGGAGTGTGCACCCATGTATCATGGGCTTCTACGGCGTTTGGGGTCTCGGGTTCACTCCTCACAGACTCCTGACTCCCAAGTCTTGGTGCTCAGAATACCCGAAACTGGCAGCATGAAGCTATAAATCACACTCCGTAAATCACACTCAGCCGGCAGCAGTCCTTGATGGTGGGGGTCCTGTTTCGGTGTGTGCCCTGTTTATGTTTGTTTCTAACCTATGTAAGTGCTCAGTGGCTTCATCTATAGCTGGGTGTTTAAGGGTGAGGTAACTCTGATGTACACCCCAGGAGTGATTTTGGATGAGCTAGGCACTTTGTCTCATATATGCAGATGAGTTTTTTTCAGATGTAAAGAGTGATCACATGGTTTAGGGGCTGGCCACCATATTTATGTTAATTTAAAAAAAAAAAAAAAGACAAATAGCCAACGTTTGTGATGCCACAGCAGCACCAAATGGTGAAAAGGGAAAAAAAAATCAAACCCCGCTCTTTTTAGCCTCTTTGTTTCTTCTAAGCTGTACTAGTTCGAGGAGGCTTATGGATAAGAAAAAAGGAAGAAGAAATTCCTGCAGTATCCAAGCTTGTGCCACTCAGTGAGAACACAGAATCAAACTTGGTTTTGAAGAAGGAGTCAGAAACAATATATTTCTACAAAATCAGATAAAGTTGTCCGTGTTGTCAAGTATTGTAGTGTGCATCAGATTGTGTCAAGTCTGTTATAAGCATAAGAGCTGTCTCTCTGGTTTTGGGTTACTGGAGGGGAAGAAAAAACTTGAAATATGTGGTCTTGTCCAGAAGAAAAGGAATAGTGAATCTTTTTTAAATTTCTGAAGTCCCCAGTTAGGCATGATCAAAGTACTCCTGAGGTAGTTTAGCTCTCTGCCTCTCACTAAAACTTAATACAAACCATTCACTTCAAGCTGTGTGTGAGAAGCCCCCTGTTACTCCAGGGAATGCAACATATTGACAGCAGGGCAGGCAGACCAGAAAGCCCACTTGCTATTGTTATAGAAGCTATGTTAAATTCTTGTAGCTAGTTACAATTTGTGGCAGTGGTCTCCAGAGTCCTCAGCCCTCTTGGTGACACCAGATGCTGTGATGGTCCTGGTCAAGGTACCCAACTGTGATGTAGGGAACTGAAGCAAAGAAGGTTGTTGGCGCCTGATCAAGTGTGAGCAGGTCCTCAGTGGATGGGAGTGGATGCTCCCCAAAGTCCCCAGAGAGGGGCTGGAGAAACCAACCATGCCCTCGCCTGCAGCCTCCTACTTCAAGGTGGGCATTGCCACACCAAACAATGGGCATCCTAAAGTGAGATGATTCAGCTGCTCCTGCCAACAGATAAATATCTTAATGAATTCTGAATCCACTGAATGCAAATGGAGCCTATGTGACAGGTTTAGTGGGATTTTCAGCAGAAAAGATATGACCTTCTTCAGCATGTTCACATCCCAGTCCTGGTTCTGCTTAGGTCACATTACCCAAAGAAAAACTAGTCTTTTCTTTTGCCATCAGTACTGTTGGGCATATTTTTTGTCCTGAGTGTGGCATGAATGAAAAAGAAGAGGAGGTTACTCTGACCAGATGGAGTCCAGCACAAGCAGTGGCAGATTAAATTTACAAACTGTTAAGAGCAGTCCTGCTGAGAAGGACTTGGAGGTACTGGTAGCTATAAAATTAAGAATAACCTGGCAATGTGCACTCACAGCCCAGAAAGCCAATCAAGTTCTGGGCTGCATCCAAAGCAGTGTGGCCAGCAGATTGAGATAATACCTCACCTGAAGTGCTGCATCCAGCTCTGAGGCCCTGAGCACATAAAAATGTGCTGGGGCTCTCCTGAGTCTGTTACAGCAAGCCCAGAGTAGGGCCCTGAAAATGATCAGAGGAGTGGAACACAAATCCTATGAAGATAGGCTGAAAGGGTGGCAAATGTTCAGTCTGGGAAACAGAAGGCTCAGGGGAGATATTACTGCAGCCTTTCAACACATAAAGTGGGCTTACAAGAAATAAACTTTTTACCAGGTCATGTAGTGACAGTTCAAGGGACAATGGTTTTAAACTGAAAAGAAGGTGAGTTTGTAATGGATGTGAGGAAGGTATTCTACAGTGAAGGCGGTGAGATGCTGGAACACATTGATGAGAGAATTTGTGGATATCCTATCCATGGTAGTTTTCAAGGCCAGGTGGCATGGAGCCTTGAGCAACGTAATCTCCCTGGCAGATGTCCCTGCCAATGGCAGGGGGATTGGATTAGGTGATCTTTGGAAGTACCCTCCAATGCAAACCACTCTAAAACAGGTTAGCCTAATAGCCAACATCTGGTCTGACCTGGTCATTGTAAATTTTCCATGGGTATTTTATTCAGGAGAATGTAAGGGAGTATAAATGACTTCTTCAGTGACTGATGGGGACGTGCATATTTCCAAGTTACATAGTGAACTAATTATGGCAGTCAAGGACTGCAGATCATAGGACACAGTTCATAATCGAGTTTGATGGCACATAAGAAATTATGAGTGAGCCATAATAAATTATATAGTCTTTGGAAGTCAGAACAAGTACTGTATATTCAATACTGTATATTCTACAGCAGAGTAGAGTGGGTCAGTGAGTGATGTTTAGGTGATGTGATATGGTCAAAGGCATTGGCCTGAGAAAATGGTGTCTGCAGCGGTTTTCAGGATGGATATAAACAGTGCACAAGTCCATGTGATGGAGGTAGAGATGACAGCTTAGCCCACATTTCAGCTGTACAGCTTGCTGTGAGACAACAGCTACAGCTTATGCATGGCAAACATAACTAATGTAGGACCTGGAGTGAGAAAGTGCTGTTAACACTGAAGGCCAAATACGATGATAGAACCCCAGTAAATAAGATGTAAGGGACTACCTGTTTCTTTTCCTCCTTATCAGTACATCTCTTGTCATAGATATCTACTTTATTGGATACAGCAAAGTTCAGCATGTCAGCTATTAATTGAAATGAACTGTCCCAGGCTTGGAGTGTGCAGGAAGGCTTTGATGTCTCACTGCCTGGCAGTGAAGGTTTCTTAATGGCTGCTGTTGTATTATGTGAAAAAGTAGGCAGAGAAGTATTGTGAGCATTGCAGTGTCAAGTCTGGTGATTTACTCAATTTTCTTTTTTAGTATTGCAGAATAACAGTGTTTTCAGTCCTCAGAAATGTGACACTTGTACAAGATTTGTGACTGTCACATCAGTAAGGAGCTTGGCACTCTGTCAACTTGGCACCCTGTTGACTGCAACTTATTCTTGAATGAGGGAAAGCAGGCAAACAAGGAATTTCAGACTCTGGCCCCTGAAAACCATGAGCATAGCCTTTAAAAATAAATGTTTGTCATATGTTTGGTTTTAAAGCACTTCAAAAGGACTTATATGACTAATAAAACTTGAAGTAGTTTTTATTAGTTTTACCTTTGGAACAAAGCAAGTCTTCCATATAGGTTGTATTTGTTCCTGAAATCAAAAAACCAAATCCACTTCTTTGAGCTATTTATTACCTTGGAAGTTTTTTTTCTTGCATTGTAGCTCTAAATAACTTAAGCTACTGCTGCTCCCTTTTTTTGCTGACTATAGTATGTCAGAACTCCCTGACCTGAAGCCCAGCATGCTGTTCCATTCCATTATAGAGCCTTGCTTGCTTTGAGTGCATGTGGATGTTGGTGTGCAGGACCACATGCTTCCACCAAGACAGATTGGCATCCTGACCTGGCTCTGGACCTCAGGACACAGAGCAAATGAAATGAATTTTGACTGGCAGAATGCCACCATCCCATGGTCCATCTGAGGGCTGGCTGAGCTACACACAGTTCTTCCAGCAAGCATGGGCTACAAATACAGTGTAGCCCATTATTTAATGTTTGACAACGAAATGCACACAACCTTATCTCTGCTAGGACAGATAATCCTGAGAGGGTAGGGAGTGAATTTTGCATATATTATTCATGCTTGTTAGAAAACAAAGAGAATGCAGTGACACTTGTCTTGTTCCAGGCATGTAACTTCAGAGACATGAGAGATTGCACCAAGTGCTGTTGAGGCACTTCAGATCCCTTTGGCAAAGAACAGGAACTCCCTTCACATCAGTCTCTCCCTGAGTGTGGGTGAAGCTCCATGAATAGCTAGCTGGCTTTCAGGGTCAAAAATGCCAGTTATTGAATATGGACTTAGGAAAACACCTATTGAAAATAAAAATATTTTCCATGCTATATGCCTGACTAAGTGTGATCTGAATGTCTTCAGAATGTTGAGAAGCAGCTGCTGGGTCCCATAACCATTTTATCTGACTCACCTTATAAAGCTAAGGTGCTGCTGCAAATGAAAAATTCTACAAGGTTCCTGGAATTTTTTATAGGGTCACAGAAAACTATCTCCCCTGTAATTGAACTGTACATATCTGTCTTGTAAATTGGAAATTTTTGCTTCATTTGAATAAAGAGGGAAATTGGAGGAAAAAAAAAATTAACAAAAAAGACTGCAAACAAAACCTTTCTCCCTTCATAGTAATGGACATCTTTATTACTTGTCTGCTTCTACTAGTGCTGTTTTAAGACATTGTCTAGATTGCACAAAACTTCACAATGTTGCCACCGTAACTCTGAATTTCGTTATTTGTTCTAACCCTCTGTTCTTTACCCAATATTGTAGTTGGCTTCTTTTGTTAAGTTGACCCTTCCACTTTTCTAAACACGGGTTCCCTCTGAAGGATATGTTAAAAGGATACTATGACAGAAAGATCAGATAATACTTTGTTAGCAACTGTTCCTTCTACAAATCGACCTTTTCCATCAGCAGCACAACCATTGACAAACACGCTCCTTCCAATGCTTAGGATCCAGAGCAGAATAAATTGATACAATTGCTGATCTGTTTTTCTGCTTTTTTGATATATGTGTACTTTCAAAGCAGCAAGTAGAAGTGGGTTGGGATCCATAATGAATGGTGACAAGTAATGATCCTCATACCTGTCAAACACCTAAATATGTTCTCACACTGGATGAAACTGAAGTAAAGATGTTGTCTGTTTCGCTAGTTAATAATTTCTGGGAAAGGACAGGGTTAGAAATTAATGCAGCTTGGAACTACTTTTTCTGCATTCTTTTTCCATCCCCTATTTTGCCAATTTGAAAGATCCTTTAGGTACCATGTACAGTCCCTGAGATGTGGTTACATCCTTCTCAGCGTCCATCATTTGACGCAGCATTTGGAGAACTAAATTCCTACCTGAATTTAGTGGTGACAAATGCCATTACTTCTTTGATGTAGTTTTAATTAGTTTTGCTCATTATCCCTGGAGGCATTTGGAAGAAATCAGATTCATGAACATACATTCCATCCTGCTGCTGGAATCAAGCTGGGAGACTCCTGTATGTTGAGTTGTTAATATTTCCCTGTAAGCAGCCAAGTGTCATATCTCTTTTCCATGTGCAGGTTACCACAGATACATGTGTCTGCCAGGCATTCCTCTCACGTGTTCTCACTCTGCTTTTCTCTGACCACAGTGCCATAACTTTTATTTTCTTCTTCTTCAAAATGTTCTTGTGGAGGTGTTACCACCATTTCTAATGCCTCAGCCTTGTCTAGCAGCACATCTGTCTTGGGGCTGCCAGAGACTGGCTCTGCCAGACGTGGGGGAAGCATCTGGCAGCTCCTCACAGAAGCCACCCCTTGTAGCCCCCGTTACCAAAACCTGGTCACGCAAAATCCAATGCAGCATTTTGTCAGGTAACTCCTGATCTCTGATCTTCACATTTGAGGTTAAGAAAGGGCAATTTTGGCATCATCTGGTTCCCACAGGTCTCTCTGATCCCTCTTATTAAGACAACTCAGTCTGAAACTGAGAGTGGAGCTGGCCTTGGAAAATGCTCACCATGAGTCCTTGGAGGTCAGGTGCTTGTTGTTCATATCAGGTTATTCTGCCCATTATGCCAGTGTTTTACTGCATGACTTTGAAGAGATCAGTGAAGTGCTGCAGCCATAGCAGCACTTTGGGACCTCTTTGCTAGATGCCAATGATGCCAAATGCTGTGAGGTAAAACTAATAATGTGAAAGGCAAAGATAACAGAATGTCTCAGTATAATTCAACTCAGAAGTTGAGCAAGCGAGAGAGAGGCAGTAGGAAACCAATCTTCATTCGTTCTGCTGTTTGCAGAGCCATTGTTTCTAATCTAATGCATTTTGACTGTGGGCTATAGCCTGTATCCTGCCAAAGTTAAAATGGATGTTCATAATGCTCTGTTTTGATTTTACCATCTGTGAACTCTTTGTCTGACAAGAATGTATTTGTTGATTCATGGATACATATCAATACTTGTCCCCATTTTTCTCTTTCCTTTTCTTACTGACACTATAGATCATGGATTTAGATAATGATTTGGGTTTGGTGTTGTTGGTTTGTTCATTTATTTATTAATTAGATAGCTAACTGCTGCCTGTTATGTCACAACTGCTCTGAAATCACCTCTTCAGTGAAGTTTGAAAGAAGGAGATCTCAAATTTTACTTCCATGTATTTTACTCTCTCTTCAGCCATGGACTTTCTGAACGAGGATGGTCCTATGTGTCCCCAAGACCTGTCTAGGTATTATTGCAGTGCAGGTATTATTGCAGACCTTTAAGAACAACTTAGAGGCATGAACAATAATTCTCTTCATACATTATCGAGTTTCTTTTTCACAGTAGTATTCAGCAGTTCTTGTATCATTGATGCATATAAAACACAGAGAAACAATATTGCTCTGAGCTTTAGTTGCAACCTGATTTTCTCTGCAGAAATTCTTCCTCTTTGGGAATTGTTTATCTTAGTGCTTCATAAAGCTTGTTGATTGTCACAAACATATTTTTGATCCCAATTGTTAATTGTTAACTTCTATTTCTGGAAATTTGGTATTGTGCAAAGACTTTGATGAAGCAAACTGTGCAGAAGAGAGTGCATCAGGTTCAGATCGTGGGTCCCTAGTCAGTTCTGAGTCTCTCTAATGTAATTGCAATAGCCAGACATGGAAAATATAATCAAAAATGTTGCAGAAGAACTTGATTGTTACGAGAAAAATGCTCTCAATGATTTGAATCCAGTCACAAAATGCAAATATATGTAAGACTTCAGTAGGCAGAAGATTTTCACATTTTGGTGATGAAGTTAAGAAGACCAAAATAGCATTGCCCATGGTTTCTCTCTAGCAGAAATGAATGAGTATTGCATTAAAAAAATTGTGATCTGAAGAGAAGCAAGTCCATCTTCTTATATAGTGCACAATGCTTACAAGATCAGTAATTTTTGATATGAATTCTCTCCACTGCTTCTCTTCTCTTTAATTTATTTGCTTGTATTCAATGTATTTCTTTAAAGAAAACTGGAAGTTTTTAAAAGAAATTCAGAGATTAATATATATATTTTAGCAACCACTTTCTAGTGGTAAACTATTCACAAAAATGAAAAAATGGTGAAATAAAAGTTATTGATGTAATGCTGGAGTGTTTGTTCATTTATGAGTTTATGAAAAGGTCTGATGAAAACACAGCCTTCTAAATAATACTTGAATCTTTATATTCAAGATCAGATGTCCCTTTAAAAGCGAAACATTAGAAGTTTTTTCTTCCTGTTTTTCTCTAACTACTTTTGCACTGCTTTTAGCATAAATACAGACCCATTTTTCAGCCATTTCCCTTCAAAAGAATCAAAGTCAAGATCTGATTGCATCCATACTGTTGCCATGGCTGGAATGCAATTTCTTTTTCTTCAATATTTTAAGCGATGCTGCTACCCCTGAATGGATGCAGATTATTGAGCAATGATAAGATAATAAAGAGAACTCTTCAGTCTCTCATTGTGTTGAAAATATTGGCTCTATTCTGCCTTTAAAGATTAATAGTTTTGCTGGGATATATTCAGTTCCTTTGATGTTTAAATATTAGAAGCTATAGCTCTTTCAGATAATGTTAAACAGAAGTGATACTTCTGGTCAAATCTTGATGGTTGGTAGAATTATCTCACTAATATGTGAACCAACTGAAGGGACCTTTTACACCTTCATCTGATTCTCATCATGAAACTCTTGGGTCCAGAGAATATGAGGTGTATAGTGGTTGGACTTTAAATGTACTTTAGTTGAGGTTTTAGATTTGGATTTCGGTGGGGTTTTTTTGTTTTGTCTAGTTTTGTTTTTGTTTTTTTTAATCTGTCAGATTCACAGGGGAGTTTTTGCATTGACTTCAGTAGTATTTGAACAGGGCACTTAGGAGTCTGAAAAGCATGGGTACTTTGCTAAGGAGTTGTTTTTCTTGATCTGTTTGACCAAGCATTGATTTTGCTCCCCTATGTGCTCTGAATGCACTTCAAAATTAAAGCCTGCTTTTATTAGCAGTTTTTAAAACAGGAAGCAGTGTGATGTCTTCTTGAGCATCTTTAGAGAACAGCAGCGTCACAGCTGCTAGAAGAGCTTTGCAATCTATGTGAGTTAATTACTTCTAAAAATTCTTGTAATAAAGTAGGTATGATTCTACTCATGGATTTCATTAAAAGTGAAGTCCAGCCCTGCCATCTCATTGGCATGCAGTAAGGAAGCCTGTTGTTTAAGTCAGGAGTGGTTTAGCCCTTCTGCATTATCCTCAAGGTGTGCACTTCCAAGAGGAAAGCTCTGGTCCCAGTGGTCTGGAGAGTGAATTTCATCTCCCCTTCCTGCGCTCCCCAGTCCGGCATAAGTAGGAGGGAGACCTCAAAAAATCCACTTCTAAACTTCACCAGTGGGACTGGGACACAAAAAAAAAGAAGATCAGTGGAAAAATCCTGTATGCCCAAAGGCATTTTGATTTTTTTTTTTAAATTTAATTCAGTTAGTCTAATTAAAAATGTTAATTTTTCTTGCGAACGTTCTTTTCTACCCTCAGACAACATAGTGTTTTTCTACTGGCAAATGATGGGCAAATAATTTGTAGTGGATGTGAATATGACTTGCTTTTTATATGTTCTTCTATCACTTCTCATCGTTACACTTATCTGGCTCTTGTGCTCCATCTCCAGTTCTTTTCCTGTCCTGACAATTGTCCTCATGGCAGCTTTTGCAGAAGAGATTTGTGTAACCATATGGTGCCTAGATCAGGGAACGCCTTGAATCCTGAGGACTACAGGAGTAGTGCTGCTATGAGTGCATTTTAGGAGCAACAGCCATGTCATGGAGAGACATCTCATCACTGGAGGTGACCCTAAGCAGTTGTGATGTGCTCCTCTGCCAACCCAGGAAGCTGTGGGCACGGCTGTCCTGCATTGTACACTGCACAGCAGAAACCATCACTGCTTTTTTTCCTGAGTATTGTGTATCCGTGGTTATGTTAGGTGTGAAAACCTTCTATAGACCTTATTACATTCAAAGGGGGAACAGATGAAGAAATGTGTTGCCTGTCATCATGACCAATGATACACAAGCAGTCTGCTGGGGTTTTCTGTGTGATTGCAAAGGGAGAGGAGGGAGGAGAAGGATGGCTCACACAGCAGATGATGTGATTGATCAACATGTTAACTAGTGTAGCAAAATCCCATCTGTTTATATGGCTTACATCTTTCCCAGCTATGGAGCCAGGATGAGAAGAAAGGAAGCACAGAAACAAAATCTATTATGAATGAAAAATTGAAGCCCGGTCCTGTTACTGATTAAACTAGCACAGTTTCAAGAAGGATAAGATCATGTCTTAAGAAAGAGGCTACATGAACATCTACTAATACTATCCTTCCCTAATTCTGCTTGGCAAGAAAATGGGGCTTTTTCTCTCCAGATCTGTTTTTTGTTCCAAATGTGGTTAAGTCGTTGGGTGTCCTCTGCAAAAATCAAACAGAATCTAGAATAAAAGCTATTATGACAAGGAAGCCTTTCATAACTAATTGCTACTTAATTGTGATTGATGTTTTTCAGTTTCTGTCTGCTTATTTTCTCTTATTCCTGTTGGCAGTAGAAGTGAGTGGGATAGTAAAACATATTGAGATCCAGACCTGTTCTGATAATTGCATTTCTTCCTGGTAAAATGTGACAACACCTAAAAGTTATTTGTGCTGTGAGCAGATTCTGTGGAGTAACAGCGCCATGTCTGCCTCACTTCTTTCCATAGTTTTTGCAAAAGAAGTAGCTGAAGTGGCTTTAATTGTGAGTGAAGCAATGTTTATGGTTTCTTTAATCACTGTTTACTTTCAGTAAGAGCTTTTTAAAGTAATGAGAGTGAAATATATTCTTCTATCAATCTGTCTAAACATGAAGAATGCTATGTAGAAAACTATTATAATTTAATCATAGATGTACTCATCTACAGGGAAAGAAATCACCAGAGGCATGCATGCAGAAATGTCTTAGCTGTGTATGCAGATTCTCAAAAAAAGGACTGTGAATGTGTAATTCTGCATGCACAGAAATTCAAAATATCAACATTTTGACTTCTCTCACAGTATGCATGTTCCATGGCATGCCTGATGAAAAGCTTTTGTCATCTGCCAGAAGATAACTATTATCTCTTACAAACATAGAATCAGGCTTATTTTATGTCCAGTCAGTCTGTCTTTGGGATCTCCTGAAGGTGGAAAATAAAGACCTGCAGAAGGGTGTGGTGCTCACAGGTATCTAAGAAGAGGGGTGGCAGTTTTACTGTGAAGTTAAGAAATACATTTCTGCCAGAATTGTAGTAAAAATGTGATGCCCAGGTGGTATTCTTGGATCTAGCCACAATCTGGAGTACAAATAATATGAGTAATGACAAATGTATTGATTCTTCATGTAAAGCAACCCAGTGTCCAATCTCCCTGAACTGCATATTTTGTCTGAATCCCAGGGTAATTTAGATTGCTTTGGTGATATCTATTCAATACATTGCCTCCTAGAACTACAGTCTTTCTTCTATTCTATTTTTCAACACCTGCCATAACACAGCCTTGGTCTTAGTCTGCAGGAAATAACCATGTATTAGCAGTGTTTCTGCTACTACTATGATGCTAATAATTTATAGCTCTAACATTGTCTCATATTTTTCCAGCAGCCAAGAAAACTCCCTTCTCTTATCTGCCACTGTTGAATTTTGAGAGTAATACTTCCATGTCCTTCCACTAACCTTAGATGTTTATGGTAACATCAAGTGCTTTGACAGTCTTTGTGTCCTGCTCCTTAATTTCTGAGAGAAGATAGAGTCTTCTGGCTTCCCCCTAATCAGCCATGTGTTATGTTATGGTAGAAAGACGTTCTCTGCAAACGTTTTCTCTCTCCCAACAGTTGGTGCAGTTTATGAGTTCTTGTCTTTTTGGGGGAGAAAGAAGTTAATCCCTACATTCATTCTATTCATTCTCATTTTTAAAAAATAAATCCCTGTTTTTTAAATTTCTCTTTTCATTGTTTATTCTTTTCAAGCCTGTAGTTGGCTTGAGTTTCTTTCCTTTAATATTTCTTTTAACAAAGTGGTGTTGCCAGTGGACTTTTTTGAAACCGTCTCCTCCAAATTAATTTTTTGAACTGTCTCTTTCTGCTCTTGCATTTCTTTATTAATTGTTATGGTTCATGAAGACTGACAATTTTGCATCTTGACAAAACAGCAACATGTATTTGGAGAATGTTATGAACTTAGCACACATGTAATTGATTCCTAGGATTTTAAAGACTAGTTAGTATTTCTTTCAGGACTTGCCTCTCAAAAGCAGTCTTTTTATAGCCATATGGAAATATTTCAGTTGATTAAAGAAAGGGAGAAAGAAATCCCCTAAAGTCAAGCATCATATACAGGAATGTGGCATTGACAAGGTTTTAGGTGAATTTTGAAATAAGGCTGTGAAAGTATCTGTTTATATCGGTAACAGACATTACATTAGCTTTTAAAAATCCACAAATGGTATAGCATCTGAGTGATTTTATAAATGGTAAACTGTGTATTTCAGTGTCAAATTCTTACTTCGAAATCTGTGTTTTAGCTCTGTGCAGTAGTGGCAATTTTGTTCAAAAGGTGACCAGGAAAGGAAAAAACCATGACAGGAACAATGTTGCCTGGGTGAAGGCTCCATTTGGGTCATATTGACAACACTGGTTTGCACTGGTTGATGAGCTGATATTCTCTTGAGTCACATGGGAGTCCCCAGTGCATGTGGGTGAGACTTTCAAGGGTGCCTGACTTGCTGATCCCAGCAAATTCCTACAGCACTAGAAGTGTGAAAAGAGTGAATGAAAATCACAAATTTTGCTGAATTCAGCTATTACATTTATGTGCAGAAGATAATTCAGAAATGACAAAATATTAACAATATATTAATATTTGTGTAGAAATAAATGAAAATGTTTTTCTTTGAATCAAACAACTCAGTCCATATTGATATAATCAGGAATCTTCCCCAGCTCAACCTGCAAATAAAAAAACCCCCATACATAAGTTCTTCAACTCTGTTTAATAGGTCAGAGAGGCACACCTTGAATTTTCCCAATGGACTGATTTAGTTCAGTTTCTCATGAGTTCAGTGTATCACTGCACTGAACACTTACTGCTGCTGCTCCTGCTCAGATTAAAGTTTTCTCCTCATCTTTTCACTTGCTGCTCTGGTCAGATCCTTAGCTGGTGTAAATATCTGTGCTCACTGTAGGGATGCTGCTGATTTACACAAGCAGGTGGTCTGGTTCCAGGCTGTTTTACTGCTCTGTGAAAATGGATTTGGTGAGTGAGCTTTTTTTGTAAATGTCTGAGCTGAGTTTATTAACATCGTAGTATGCTTCAGACAAGTGGGTTCTTTTAAAAGTGTTTTCATTTTATTTCTTAGGAGAATGTTATGTTTATTCTTTCTTTATTACTTAAAGGCTGCATTGAAGAAACAAATTGTCCATTGAGATGGGTTTAGTGGAGCATTTGTTTTGTTCTTGACGGAATGGTTCTCTGCATCCATTAAAGAGTAGGAACAAAAAAGAAAGGCATTTTATTTAAAGCTTTAAGTGAAATAACCAAGTAAATGTGTATGTGGCTAGACTGGAACTGGCAGGTGGGGACCCTCAGTCCCTTAATTAAGGTGAATGAATCAGGGAAGACTCTCAGCCTCTGTCTTGTAGCTGTGTAGCAGACAAACCCGCAGCTGGTGGGAACCTGGGGTTCTGCTGGGTTTTTAGGGTTTCCCGTTGCTTTTTGGGGAATGCCATCACCTTCTGCCAATGCATGCCAGGACTGAACCTACTGCTCTTGGGAAGGGTGGGAGGGAGGGAAGGAGGGAGAGAGAGGGAGGATTGCCTTCTCCTTGGCAAATATTTGCTGCACAAATCTTGGAAGTGTTTGCATATGTCAGTGTGGTCTTAAAAAATTCATACAGACCTGTAATTAAGAAAAAGAGCATTGATGTGGGCAGCCTGTGCCATTGCATACTCCATCCTGTCCATAGCCCATGATGCCCTTGGAGAGGGCAATGAGAGCCATGGCTCTGAAACTCTGCCCCTCGTTTTGTGCAGTGAAAGGGCAAGGGCTGGGCTGGCAAATCTGCTGTGTGAGAAGGAGGTGGTGTGAAATATCTCACTGTGACTCCACCAGTGCTCCTGCAGCCTCTCTTAGCTGGTGTCTGCTCCCCTCCCCTACTGCTGTAGCCAAGTCCAGCATCTCAGTGGTCCTTGCAGCTGCCCAGTGCAGCTGTGAGCAGATTGGAGAAATGGCTAATTGTGGATTGTGTCAGTGTCCATAACAGCTCATGAGATTCACCATGTGGGAACTTTGTTTCAGTAGCAAATGAGAAGTGAAGGTCTGAGAAAGATGGAGCCGTTGTGAGATGAGGAGCACCATGAAAATGAAAAAAATTGGCCACTTTAAAGAAAATAAATCCATACATAGGCCAGCAAATGATAGGACAGTAGTGCTATGTAGAGTACTTAAACTGCTCACAACTGATTTTAGTAACATGCAATGAAGCTGTCATTTACCAAAGTTGTCAGTTACTTCATTATAATTTATACCAGATGACATTTAGGGTCATATTTGTGGTATTTTCTTATTTACAGTCTAAACTATAAAAAGACCCAGAACATTTCACCCCAGGGAATCCAAAAATGGTTGCTGCTATTCCTTCTTACGGAGTAACCTGGAGTGTCTGCTGTAAAGCAGGACTTCTGAAGTTTCTAAATCAAGAAAGATTTAAAATTTCATCCTTTGATGGACTGTTCTTCTATGGCTTACGTAGAAAAGACTGAGATAAACTAAGCAGGAATAAATTGAACAGGTTGGATGTTCAAACAACAAAAAGGTGGTTTCTGGAATTCTTGCCAATAAATAAAAGTCAGAAAAATACAATTTTGACACCAAATTTGTCATTAATGCAACTTTCATATGTGTTCTTCCTATATGATTTTTTTTCTTTCTTTTGTCAAACACATGAACTAAAATATTTTTCTTACATTGTGTATTCCATTGCTGCTAGAGATGTTTTTTGTCTTACTGGACTGTAATCCTAGATGCCAAAAAAAAATGCAAAGCCAATTGAGTAAAAGTCACTTGTTTGGGTAGTCCAAGGAGTGCCAAGGTATCCTTATGCATTTCGAGCATTAGTGTGGAAAATAGTTTTCACAGTAAATGGTGCAGTATGCCCTTGCCTCCCTTCAATTCCTCTGATACAGAGTGTTCATGAAATGATGTGAGAGTACTGTATTTATTGGACTTTCTCACCCTTTTTATCTCAGTTGCATAAGCCTCTTATCTGGCTCCTCTTTGGCTGAACAGCTGCTGGGAGCTGTGTTTAATAGTCAACACAGAGCTGTGCCCTCTGAGCACAGGACCTCAGCACATGGGGTTCACCCAGATGTGCAGCATCAGTACCAGCACAGAACTGGGGTGACACAAGAGTGAAATAGTCGCCTTTGACCTCCCTGTCTAAAACAGATGGAGGTTAGACAGTCTCACCTGCAGGCTGCAAGCCTTGGTGGCTTGGTATTGATCTCTTGTGTTCCACATGTTCTTAGGGACTTATTCTGGTCATGCCTCAGCCAAGCGTCCTAGTCCTACCTACTGTCCAGGCACATCCATACCACCACTGTGTGCATCTCTCCTTTTTCTGTTGTGCAATGTGTGTCAGGAAGTGTAAAGAAGAACCTGAGATTGTTCCCTTAAATCCTCTGCCATGATATCTACAAGCATTTCTTCTCATCATTAGGCTTTCAGCTAGGTGGGGGCAAAGTGAGTTTGGTTGGTTCATCGTGTTTCTCTGGAAGCTTTAATGTGAGGAGGTGCTGATGGTGTCTGCTGGTTTACCGTAAGTCATCTCACATGTCTTCTGAATATTGGAGGAGTGAAATGTGTCCTTTGGTGTTCCTGCTGGTGAGATCTGTAGCCAAAGCTGGGCGAATTTTTCATCCTAACCACTCAATCCTTTTCTAGTCAAACATTTCACTGAATCCACAGTCAAAGGGCGCCTTTGAAGTTTGGCTTTGTCTCCAGCATGATTGCACGGGGGACTCCAGATTTTCCTTTAAAAGTGAGTGTTCATTGAAAGTCCATGAAAGTGAAGGATTATTTAATTACATCCTGATTTGCCAACAGTATACTCAGCCCTGCTCAGAACATAAAGATACATAATGTCTGCTCCCCATGGAGCCTTAGCACTAAGTCCTGGTTATCATTGCCTCCACGCAGGTTTCAGTGTGTTTTCATCTTCTCTCATAGGATCTGTTGTGCCTCTAGCTTAAAAAACCTAAGAATAAGTTAGGCTCTTCCTTTTTTTCATTAACATCCCCCCATACAGGCTGGAAGGAATGTTTCCAATAACTTCCTCTTGGTGACAAGCCAAACAGCCTGTTTTTCCAGAAGGGACTTGGGAAGTTGAGGTACGTAAGTCAAACCTTTGCAGCAAGCTCCTTTTCCAGTTTTGGTTTTGTCTTACAGTGGTCAGGTTGTGTCTGTACTGGTATGAGAGATGGTTGCTGCCTGTGGTGCAGCAGCTGGTGAGCCTGTGGGCTGTGCTGATACACACCAGTCTCATCTTCCCAGCCCGTGGTCTCTATATATTGGCAGTGAATGAGCTCTCCTGAGCTTCAACCACAAATAGTTTTGTTCCTAGGTGAAGGACTAAGGAAATATCTAGATGATCCTTTGGTGCAAGATCATAACAATAAAACAAGACCACAGCCAAGGATTTTATGTGCCTGGAAACTTTGTTGAATTGCAGTATCTATCCACATGACAGCTCTGCAGCATTCTGATGCCAAACCTCCAGAGAAAATCCTAAGCGTTTACAGGAAAGATCCCCCGCACTTCAAGTTCTCAGTACTTTCAGTATGCATGGCTTAAATTACTTTCCGGACTTGGAATTTTGTTTCTCAACACGGGCTTTATCTAAATGATGTAAAGCCACCTCTGTGGCCCTATTTGTGTTCTGCCTTCATGCCAGGAAAAGATCTCAATGTCTTCTTCTCTCCTTGCACCAGTGCTGTGGTTTTCAGCAGAGGAAAACTGAGCCATGGGGGCAGAAAGGGGGCTATGGCATGCTCTGCTCTGGTCTGAACTGTCAGAAACTGATGACAGAGTGCCTTGGAGTAGAAAGCAGAAAAACTGCTGGGTCTTCACTTTTTTGCCTAAGTCTCGAGTCCTGGTCCTTGTGCCAAGAATTTCTCCTACATTTTACTTCCATCCATTCCTTGGAAAAGGGACAAGCCATCTCTGAAGCAGCATCCAGAACCCATCCATCCTTTGAGAGGAGACAGAAGTGGTCTGAATTCTCTTGAACAAATAGAAGAATCACAACACAGGCTTCTGTTTCTTTGGAGGAGATTAAGCTGTGTCCTGATTTTGAGACTAGAGTTCACTTTTTAGCTGTTAGGCTACTGTATAAAAAAGGAACAGACTACCAACAATCATATTTTAATACAATGAGATCTGCCTTTTTAAAAAAATATCTAGGTAACTTTACAGTATTAGGTATTTAGTTCACCTGCCTTAAAGGCAGTGAAATATCCCTACAAGCTTTTATCTTTGCGCAGTTGGTTGATATATGGACTCTAAGAGACAAAAATCATGCCCATGGCAACTGCAGTCCAAGGAAAGGATGTCTGTTAGAATACTATTGCCAGACTTTCCATTATAAGAAGTGACCTTTCACTCCCTTTCAGAGATTTTGGATCTTCAGTGCTGACATAGAGGGTAAGGAAATATCACATCACAAGAGAAAATTGCCTTGATTCGTCTTATGGAACAGATCTCCTTTTATTGCCTAATGTTCCAACATGTGACCTCCACTCTGTAATTGCCTATCTATCTGCTACAATATGTTCAACATGAGAAGACTTTACCCTTTTGATTGGATTTTCTTTTTCCTTCTATCAACATTTTTCTTTCTGTAAAAAAATTCCATGTCTTGTTCAGACTTAGAAGTGCTTGAGTGAAACCGTTTCTAAAACAGTATTTTAAAACAAATTCTCTTTTAAGACTTGAGCTATGCTGGACTTACGAGGCAAAAAGTCATTGTTTGCTTGTAAAAAATGAAAAATAATGAAGGGGAAATGGAAAAGGAATATATTTTCATTGCACCGAGACAATTTGAAGGAAGCTTTCCATAAAGGTCTACTGTCTTGAAGCCACTGCCTAAACAGGAAAATTCAGAGTGTCTAAGTTCACAATGTGCTGTTTCTTTGCAAAACGTTGTGAGCCCATATCCAGTTGATATTTGTGCTTGATAGTAATTGTATCTCCAATTGGCACCATCTTGTCCAAGCCGCTACACAAGTTTTATGAACCAGCCTTCTTACAAAGATGTTGGCACTCACTGCAAACATCTGCTTCAGTTATCATGTTTCCCTTAAGCTCTTTGTGGCACCAGGAGAACCATTTCCCTCTGTATTTTTTTCCTCACAGTTTCTCAAGGTTTTATGTGTTTTTATGCTCATGATCATGGGGATATATGCATTAGTCTTACTGCACATCATTAGAGCTACACATTCTTGATATACTCATTTTCCTTTTTCATACTTAATTATGAAATCCCAAGGGGAAAAAAAAAGCATAAATATACAGCATTCAGTTTGCTGTTGGTTTAAGAATCCAACAGCATTGAATACATTGCAACACTACTACCCATCATGAAAGAACTAGCAGTTAACAAGGTGTTATATGTTGGCCTAACATATGCTACTTTTCCAAAGACACTTTTGCTTTACTATAAGACATTCAGGATGTTCTTTAGTGTAGAAAAATCTCCATCAAGAAGTCAAATAAAAGCAAGTAATGTAAGTCACTGCTAAAAGCAAATGCCTCTGAGTTTGGAATCTTTGTAAACATAATTAAGGAGTTGTTTTCTTTGTTTTCTCAGTATTCATCTGTGGAACTCAAAGCAAGGCCTCCACTGAAGCAGACAAAAGGAGAGCCTTCACCACACCAAAATGCAGTCCTGCCTGTTCTTCATTTCAGGACTGTTTTTTTAGTTCTGTATGCAGACTGCAATTATGATGGTGACCATTTCACAAGGAAAATAGTACTATCAAATGCAAATAAAATTATGCTTATTATAGTGAGAAACATAGAGATAGGCTGTCTCTTTGAATTATATGCCTGGATTTCCTTATCAATTTCTCATTTAATATTCTCAAAGATGGTCTTTGCTGAGGTCATGTTCAACCACAGATTGACTGTGTACCACCAAGACTAATGGGGTTGCTCTGCTCAGAACCACAAGGCAGACTAGCTACCCTTCTGTTACCAAATGGATGATGGCTCTAAATTGAATTTTAGATGTCTGGAGTGTTTTCATTCTTTGATACCCTCTGTACTGGTGTTGTGCACTGGCTAATTTTGTTTCTTTCAACTAAAGCTCAATTTTTTGTTTCTTTTGTAAATCTTCTGTGGATGTATTCTTCTTGCAAAGATCTGCACACAGCTCAGGGGCTTGGAGTGAGCTGACTGCATGTGAGGTCTGAATTTAGCTGAACATGCACAGAGCATCTTTTGATATTGCCTCTATGACAGAACAGGTCGTGCATTGAACTCTGATGTTGCTTGGAGTATCTTTCATGCTCCTGATAAAAAGAAGAGGCCTGTTGATAAGAGAAAGAGCAGGTACCTGGAGCTTCTTCTTAGAAGTCCAGTGGCAGACTAAACAAGTTGATAGTCTTTCATCAGCTCCTGTGGGATTTAGGTTCACTTTTTAATTGCTCATTTGCTGGGTGGTGAATAACATGTTAGGTTTTGTTAAAATGCTGCTCTCTTTTTTGGGTCTTGACCCAGCAAACTCCATAAGTATGAGCTTAGCTATAAGTTTGTTGTGTCCTTGAAATAAATGGGGTTATTGAAGTTGTATAAGGCTGAAAGCAACTTGAAGTGATGTTTCAGATGGATCCACTGCCTTAATACATTCCTACATATACATCCTTGTATCAGATAGGCTGTTTCTCAGTTTAATGCCTCTACTGGGATTAGGCTGTACCTGTTTCATCACTGACCATCCCAATCCTTTTCCTCCTTTGGTTTGCCTTCTTGGAGAACTGATTCTGAGTCATGATGGGAGCAGAGATGACTTAGGTGAGTTAGTTTGTCATTAAAAAGGCAGAGATGTCTAGGACTGGTACTACCATAAAGTATTATACTCTGTACTGGAGAGCAGAACTGTAATGTCATGTTCACTGTCTAGGATTTATTTTATTGTCTATATCCACTGAAACAAACAAACCTACAGAAAAAAAAATCAAAAAAACCCCTCCGTTTTTATTGAGGAAAACGACCTTACAGTTTTACATCTTCCCAGCAAGCTGTGACCAGCTATGGAATACACTATTTTGACAATGAACTCTGTCATCTTTTCATCTGATTTATACAGAACCTTATGGATAACAAAGTTTCTGCATATTGCAGGAGGGTGGGGAAGAAAAAAAAGTCAGCGGCTGCCTGAACAGGCTGCCATAAATACAACTCGCTTGGCATGCCTTGTCCCCGAGATGAACTGATTTGTGGTCTGGATTCAAAAATGTTTTACTGTTCTTTGCTTCTCTGTGGATTCAGCTATTTAGATCAGACTAATTTTCAACTGGAGGAACAGAAGATCTATTATTCTCCCTGAAGGTTATCTCATTTGTTTAAAAACTGGTGGCAAACCACTGACTGCTGTATTTTTAATTTTTTTTTTAAGACAACAGCAATAGGGGGGGAGAGCTATATCTGGAAAACTCCCATGTGGAAAATCCCAAGGTCCTTTCCTGAAATAACAAATGCTTTCAGAAGTAATAAAATGAACTTCATCATGGTTCTCAGAAATTCTGTCCTCAGCTGTACCAGAGGATGAGCTCATCAGGTTACACCCCATGGCATTTCAGAGGGTATATTGCTTGTCATGGTACATTCAGAGTATGGTATTTTTTCAGCTTTTACCACTGTATCAAAGTTGGTTGGCCAACTTCCCCAAGGAGAAGAAAGACAGGAACAAACTTAGACACAAGACAACACTTTGGGAAGCAAAGCTGAAATTCCAGAGACCTTAGAAAGGTGGAACTAAGTATTCCATATGTCATTCTCTTAATTCTTCTTCTTTCTAAAGGAATTGACACTTACAGACTCTCTTTGCTGGATATATCATAGAACAGATGTCAGATTAGCTGTTATCAGTTAGAAATTGCGTTTTAGGTTGGTTGGGGTTTTTTTTAAATTATTGTTGCTATTGCTTTAGTTAAGGGATTCACTGTCTGTTGAATGATGGTGATACAAGCAGACTTCTGTCTGTAGTAATAGGCATGTCATGGCTAGGAGGAGCAGCTTTAAGAGGAAGTGTTGATATGTTGCTAAAGCTCACAAGGAAGTGCAGGCATCCAGAGGAAACACAGGATGAAATTTGTCCTTCTGATTCTTGCTGCTCCTGCAGCATGGCCTAGCTGGGAAAGGGAAACATTGGATGTACTGGGCACCCATGGTGGGGACTGTCTTGGGACAAGCACATTTTTCTGAATGTTGAACTGTACCTCCCAGTTCCCACTCTGACACCCAGCTGCACTCCTTGCAGGGGGAGGAAGGCAAGTGCTTTGGAAAATGCAACTGCCTTGAGCATTTGAATGGGAGCTCCTCTAATTTGGACATCTCGACTATCATGTATGCCATTATGTTTAAAATTAATGGTTGCAAAAGAATTAAGAGAAAAAAAAAAAAAAAAAGGAGAGGTTAATTCAGATAAATAAAATTTAGAGCAAGCTGCTTTGCAATCAGCTCAGACTCTCTACAGGGAATCGCCTCGCCAAAAAGGATGTCTTCCAGATTCCTTCCCACTCATCTTCCTTATGAGATCATTTTTCTCCCCCAGTGCAAGGATGTGTTTGTGGCTCCTGCCATCTAGAATATCCTCCTTCTACGTATGGCCTAAATAGCCTTTTTGCCTTATTCCTTAGCACCTGCTTTTATTCACTGTGAGATGATTTTATGTGCTTTTTAGCAAATGTGACAGGCAGTGCATTATGCACTGTCATGTTTTATTTACTCCCATAAAGCATTATGGAATACAGTTAGAATGTGACATACAGGACACTGTGAAATCCTGCATTGTGTTGTGTTGCAACATGGGACAGCTCAGTGCCTTGAAAGATGCACTGGCTTTTCCTTTGCCTATATCTTCTATCAAGTGTTTTTTTATCCTGCCTTTCCCCTTGGTGAATGTGTGATTTCCATGAGTTCTCCCAGTGTATCTGATGAGGACAATGCTTGTCTGCTTGGAAAGGTCTTACTTTACTCTCACAGCTTTGTTGATACAAAAGGTATGAGAGTTGCTCACATCTCCTCAAGCTGTTTCCCAGATGCTTGATGATGCATGAGGAGTCAACCTCTTGAGAGCGAGTCTGGGTTGACTGTTTTCTATCTAAGCCTGTTAACACTGTGAAATCCCAGTGAAAATCCCCCCTTAGAAAATTCTAGTGTGTTTGATTACAGTGCTGGGTACACCACTTCAGGTTGTAATTTAGTGCATGGTGAGGAGGATGAGAGGGAATCAGGCTGTTTCAGAGCTCCTGAAGAGTCTGCTCCAGCATCAGAGGAAGGCTCTGAATAGCTTTAGGTTTCATCCCATGTGGGCTATAGAAACAGTGTTTATGGCCATTCTCATCAAACATACTTTCTTCCTTTGTGGAAAGGGCTTTTCCTCAAAGTGGAATATTTGAATATCACTTACTTTACTATAGTGAGACTTTTCTCCTCATGCTTCTCTCCTGTCTTTCCTCTACAACGACATTATAATTGCCTCATTTACCATGATGGAATTAACAAGTGCTTTGATTTTTAAGCTTCATAACACGTGCAGCTCTCTTGGTCCATGTACCTGTACAACTTGGATACTGCAGAGCTGTGCCAGCCATGACATTTCAGCACTGGTCTTGGTCAGCTGTGACTGCCTTGCAGGCAGAGCACTGTAGCCTGTGGGATTCAGAGTTTAACTTAAATGAAAACTGTGACAGACCCCCCCTTCTTGATGTGCAAGAGAGCAGATAGTGTTCATTCTCAGTTGGTGTGCTGTGTGCACAGATGTTTTGTTTGGGGGTATATGTACGAGCATATTTCAGAGATGCTATCCCCAGTTCTCTAATTTCAGCAGCTGACAACATGAGGGTAAAGCCTGTGCTTTGCCTGAGAAAAGGGAACCTTTCCCTCAGAATCGTGAACCAGATGGAGCTACACAGTGAAATGCATGGTGATAGAGAGAAAATGGCAATGGTTTGCTGTCCAAGAAAGAAGAGTAAAGGACTCTTAGGCACAGGATCAGTTTCGCCATGTTCTACTGCAGTAACTTTTGTTCTGACTTAAGGAATATTTGTTTTTCACTAGAATTTGTTATCATCAAATCTGTTTTATTTTTATCCCTTCTCTTGGATGTTTTGGATAAAGTCCTGTGAAATATCTTGTCCTCTTGGTGTACTGGGTGTTTTCAAAGGCCAAAGATCCTCAGGATTTCAGTAAGAACTCAGTAGAGTTGGCTGGACATTCTGTTTCATTCCAGATCAGGGGAAAAAAAAACCCCACAGATGTCCTTTTTTGCCTTTTTTAGAATAAAAGCAAATACAAACCAGATTTCAGCAGAGATGTCCCTGCTGAAAATTGCAACAAGACTAATAGGTGGGTGGTCTTTATTTTCACCAAATTGCCACTTTTCCAATGCAAATTGTTTGGTCAAAGCAGAACAAAACAAAACTGGCTGGTTCTGCACCTTGTGAGGTAGGGTAGTTTGCTTAGAAAGTGTGGCTCAAAGTGTGAAAGCATCTTGGAAAGATGTCACAGCCATATCTGTGGAGATAGTTTTATGAGAAACATAGACTTTTGTGTTCTGAGTTTCAGGTTGTTTGGAAGCTAGAATCACTGTGCTGTCAGAAGAATACAATGAACTGTTGTTAGATAGCAATGCTTTGCTTATAGCTTCATGCAGGGAGATGTTTACTGCCATGAACCATTGGAAAGCAACCTGAAAATTAGATGTACTAATCATGAAGTTTGTACCATTTGTCTGGATTCCTGTTTTCAATGATCATTTATAAAACAAGTATATTTATTTCATATAAAGAGCTTAGAAAACTTCAGTCACATGTTTTTGGGGTTTTTTTTGAGGGTGAAGACTTAGATTAGTGTATGTGACAGATGGCTGTGGCTGGTTGCTTTGGTTTTGTATTTCCAGAATTCACAGAGTGGCTTGGTGGAGATATTTTTCCCCCATTTGTTCTTCCTTAGTAGCCAGATTCAGGAGAAGGCACCAGTTTTCCATTTCTATTGCTTGCAGTGGAACTGGAGGTTGACGTGGCATTCAGCAGAGTGGAGTGATGTTCAGTTTAAAAGATACAGAGTTTAGGTGTTTACATGAAATCAAGTGTCCAAATTCATGTAGATCCCCACACATCAGGTGGGGAAGGAGCAGAGGTAGCTGTCCCACAGGTGGAGGCTCAGAGGTGCATGTCTTGGCTGGGAACTGAAACCTGCTGTGAACTACATGTTGCCTTGGAGCCTTCTGATCCTCAGAATGTCCACACACTAAAGTTGTCAATGCATGGAAGAAGGGTTGACTGCAGTTCTTTGATTCAAACTGACCAAAATTCCAGTATCAGAAACCGCTGGGCAGTGCAAGTGTGTGGTGTGACTGAGAAGACATTTCGGCTTTTGGAGAGCTGGGTCTTGACGCAGTTTCTGTAATCCTTGGAGCCATGGATTTACAGCAGTAGAGGTTTTACCTCAGGATAAGTAAACTTTAGGAACAATTGAATATTTGCTCAGGCAAAAGTTGTGGAATTTTAATTAAGTAAAGACTTGGCTATTTGTCTTGAAGTTCCTAAGATGGTTGATGGGACAGGATCTGGCCGCAGTTACATCAGTGTAACCATGGAGCAGCTGTTTGAGTAAATGGACCACAGGCAGAAAATGGTTCACACCATACAAATAAAATCAAAACATGACATTACACATGTTTCTGCGAGGCAATACTTAAGCACAGTAAAGAAATTTTAATTCACCCATACTCACTTTCCTGCAGCCCTTCATTACTGCTTTTGTTTAGAGGGCATTGCTCCCCGGAGCACAAAATTTGGGAAGCAGGACTGTTTACCTTTTTTATTTTAGTCTGTCTTACTTTGTTGTTCTTAAGTTTGTAGCTTTTATTAAAGTTTAATTCTATTTTAAAACCAAAGTTGTGAGAATGAAATTGTATAGTCAATATAAATGTAAAAATAATGATACATTTCTTGTAAAATAAAGAGTCTATATACTTGAGTTCTGTTGTTCTTACTGTTCAATAGGGGCTTGAATTAAGAGAAAATACATTGTACTTCCTATTTAATAATAACTGCTGCTAGACCTGACTTTTGATAGACTTCAAATGCAGATAATTGTGCTATGTTATATAAACTGTTGTGTTTTTTGCCTTCCTGTAACTGGAACAACATACTAATTTCTACAAGTTGTGACTACTAACAGAGAGCAATCACCTCACAGACTTGTACCGAAAAGAAGAGACCATCAGCGTGGCAGGGAACGGCTGCATCCACAGTCCTCGCTTCCCCAGCAGCTACCCCAGGAACCTCCTGCTGACGTGGCGCCTCCACTCCCCTGAGAGCACCAGGATCCAGCTGGCTTTTGATAATCAGTTTGGCCTGGAGGAACCCGAAAATGAGATCTGCAGGTGAGTGGCAAGTGAAAGTCGGCAAAGGGCTCCTCAAGACCAACTTTGAGCTCACTGGCATGAGATTGCAAAGCAAAGCCTGGGTATCTCTGGCCGGGTCTAGGATGTCCTTGCAAGGAGCACAGACCTTTCTGAAACTGATCTTTGAGTTCATAAATAAACTGACCTGAAGCAGTTTTGTCAGGTTTTAGTCCTTCTTTAACGTTTTAAGCACAAGGTACTTGTATGTTCAGATCCAGCTATCTAACAGCATAGGTGCTACTTTAATAGGATTTTGTTCTCTATCACCTCTTTCACATTTCAGCCAGGCAAAAAACCTTTTTTTAGTAGGTGGAGGGCTCTAGGAGGTTTGAGTGAGTAGGTAAGCATTTATGTTGGGGTGTGAGGGACAGATAAAAATGCACTGAAAAATATAATTATGTTCAAATTACTTGCTTATCTTTATTTTTACTCTTCACTGGTACAATTCCTTCTTTCCTTTTAAATATAGGTGCACAAATATCAGTGTGCTGATGCATGCTGATGTATCTGTAAATCTATTAAAGCCTGCCCTACTATATCCCAGTTGCTTTGGTTCTCTTTTTAAGCAAAAGTGACCTTCAGCTCAGATGATCTGGCTGATTAACCTAGGTGGATAAACTGTTTTGCATTAGTAGACTACAGAGGTGAATCTTGCCAACATTCACTAAAACAGTATAAATCCATGTGTTTATATTTCTTTTATTCAGCTCTCTTTTCTGTGGGAGAAAACAGGCTCAGGATTCTCATGCCCTCCAAAAGGCAGATTGCTGTGATGCTGCTTACTTCAAATCCTCAAGTCTCAGCCTCCAACTCTGCCCAATCATGTTGTTACTTACACCTTATCTATGCAGAGAACTTGGTTGTTAGTGTTTCTGCACACCCAGCCTCTTCTTATCTTATCTTTGTCAATTAATTTGTGTTTGTAGGGTTTGGCATCTCTGCAGGCATTTTACAGGGTGGGTTTTTTTCCTCATTTTTCTTTGTTAAATTTTCTGCATTACTGATAGAGGGAACCATTCCTGCAGGTTTGTTTTCCATGTAGTAATAAAGGAATGCAGCCTAAAACTGGCTCCCCTTCCCTGCTCCTTGGCAGGTCTGCTGTGGTGATGTTGGTCCAAGATCAGCAGCAGAGTCAGTAACAACAGTAACCTCCCAGTACCCAAACGCTTTCCCAGATTCAGAGCCTAATGCACACAGAAGCAGCCTGTTAATATTTACATAGCGGATAAACTGTGGCTGACCTTAAAGCATTGCAACTTTGAAACAGAGGGCTAATTTACTGTGGAAAAAAAAGATGAAGTATTCTCTGTCAAAAGGCATTAAAGGTGGTGGCACAGTGAGGGAAAGTCAAGCTGTTACTGGCATTATGTGCTTGGAGAGCATCTTGGAAGACAGTCTGCCTGCTTTTTCCAGAGCAGCTAATTTAGAATTCAGAGAAAAAGCAAAGACCTTCCATCATCCATAATGTCTATAGAAGCTGGAGAAATATCACATCCTTTTCTGCAGTAAAGCTTTCCCTAGAGTTTCTGGAAGACTTTTATTTGGGTAGTATTACTTTCCAGAGTGAGGAATTTTTTGGTCGGACAGCTTGTGATGGTTTTAAGTCTGTTAAGTACTGTGTGCGGTTGGATTTTTTGCTAATGCTCAATATATTTTTCAAAAGTAGATCCTTTCTGCAGCTTCAGTCCCTGACAATCCCTGCAGTGCTGCTTTAGAGAGACAGCCAGAACTGTTTTAATTGAAATGAATGCCGAGAGCTGAGCTTATGC
Source organism: Pycnonotus jocosus (assembly GCA_013400435.1). Taxonomy (NCBI): domain Eukaryota; kingdom Metazoa; phylum Chordata; class Aves; order Passeriformes; family Pycnonotidae; genus Pycnonotus; species Pycnonotus jocosus. The sequence goes on from VWYP01010588.1 coordinate 47,722, forward strand.
TTGAAGGCTGGGCATACTGGACAAGTAATTCAGGACCTCTGCACCTTACCTTGCTTTTGTATTTGCTTTTGACCTTAAGCTTTTTTCTCCAGAAACGTCCTAGTGTTTTCTTTCAATTTTTCAATAATGCTAATTATTGTAATTTGCATACTATTAAGACTGAACTGATTGAAATTCATTCAGGCTGAGGAATGAAAAGGTATATTTTAGCAGAGCTGTATTTCTTCAGAGCTTCTGAAGAAGGGGAGGAAATATTCAAGGTCTTACAGAATGTTCAAGAAGCAAAGTTAGCATTGATAAGAGATGATTCTGAAAAGCAATTAAATTACCCAGCCTCTGAGGCTCCTTGGATGCACAGAAGCAACTGAGAATACACCTTCTTCCATGATCACTGCAGCAAAGCATCTGCTGTTGAAAGCAGATATAATCCTTGAAAGTCCATGGATTTTCCCTGGTTTTGCTGCTTAGTCTGGCTTCTGGATTCCAAAAGTGGGGAGGCCAGTCAGGACAGTCTCACCAAAGCTTACAAGGTTATCTCCTGCTGAACACTACAACCCCTGCTGTTGCAGTAGGCATTCACAGTTCTGTGCTGCCCGGGGGACAGGGTGGATGCTTGGGAGCTCTGCTGGATACCACAGCCATCAGCACCAGGGAGTGGGAGCTGGGGATGGTGGAGAGAGATTGAGACAAGTTTACCTCTGCCTGGAACTAAATTTTGGTGTGTTACAAAAAAAGAATATTTCAGCAGAGTTTGGGCAGATTTAAGTGGTCATGGTGGATCTGTTATTTTCTGTTCTGTGCAATTTGGGGTTGGTGAATATAAAAGCAGCAGAGCTGATATTCTGAAACCACATAGTACTTGTGGTTCTTTTCTCATGGGCTCTCAGCAGAAAAAGAAAAGCAGGTCTGTTATTTACAGAGCTACTCAGCTCCCACAGCTGGGCAAGGAGGAGAGTGCTTGGCTCACAGACCTGGGGGTGGGGGGCAGTGCATTGCTAGCAAGAATCACTTAAAAGTTCTGAACTCCCTCTTTGAAGAAAGCAGATGCTTTGATAATAGAAAACATTTCTGGTAAAGACCTCCAGAGTTTTAAGGCTTAACTGTACTGTGAAGATGGCACTCAGACTGCCCCTCTTGTCATCACCTCTGCCTCGTGGGCAGCAATGTGTGGGGCCTAATTCTGGCACCAAAGATACTGAGAGATGTTTTGTCATAGATTTAGTAAAAGCAGAACTTTATTCTCTGTCCCCTTTATTCTCCATCTCAATGACTGTACTCGTTTTTTTATTTATTTATATGGTCATTTATACCTGAGCAGGTAAATGCACAGGCTGGAGCTGTGAGTGCTGCCCCTGTGTCCCTTCATCCCTGGGGTTTAATGCCTTCTGCTGCTGGCAGAGCCCTCTTTGGGCTCAGGGACCACTGCTGTGGCACGGGTGCCTGGCCAAGATGTGACTTTTCACAGAATGAGTTGTGCTGTTGCATTTTCTCTGGTGACAGCATGCACATGAACTCCCCACAGCAGCACGCAAAGCGGCACCACGCTTTTCCTGCTTGAAAGCTAGACATAAATCCTTCCAAACCAGCTACAGGAGCAATATGCCACCTACAAGGAAGGTCCTAAAAAGCACCTTTCAGTGGCATGCACTACCCTGTATCCCTGCAGCATCTCCCTTTGCTCCTGGCACGGTGGCTGCCCCTCTGTAGCCCTCTGACTGACACAGCAGGCGGGTGCCTGTGGCTGCTGCAGGGAGTTGGGCAGCCACCAGAAAGTGCACACAAGGGCTTGCAGCTGCTCAGGTTGGGCAGCCTGCCTTAAATAATATTTTATCAGGTCTCTAAATTATTTACCCACCACATGAAATGCAATGCGTATGCTTACTGTATACTAAGCACATGCAAGTGCCTCTTATTGCTATTTTAACATCGTAGCAAATACTGTCATGTTCCAGGAGCGCAGAAATCAGTCATTTGAGCGCTCAGGCAGTAGCTTGCAGCTTACTGTATTTTGTGGCACACTAACTTGTCCACCATTTGTAGTATTGACTCTGATGTTTTGGAGTGGAGAACAGGGCAAAGTTGCCTTTGTGTCTCCAGCTGTGCTCCTGTCAACTTGAAAGCACTCTCTATAACCAGAGTCAGCAAAAACTGATTCTTCATATTTATTCTTTTTCAGATATGACTTTGTGGAAGTGGAAGATGTATCAGAGACCAGCACAGTTATTCGAGGACGGTGGTGTGGGCACAAGGAAGTACCTCCAAGAATAACATCAAGAACAAATCACATAAAGATAACCTTCAAATCTGATGACTACTTTGTGGCTAAACCTGGATTCAAGATATGTTACTCTCTTGTGGTAAGTCTCCGAGGGGTAGTAGGGGTAAGAGACAGCTTACAGTGTAAAAGAGCATGAGTTCTTGAAGACTGGATGGTGTAGCTAACCATGGGATCAAAGCATTAAATGACTGAAAGTAATTTTATTCCAGCAACTGCATTAATGCAGATCAAGGTATTTTTGACATTGTGTCATTAAATATAAAATAAAGTCAAGTTCAGTTCAAGATATACTCTAATAACGTTTCAGAAGCACTAACACTTTCTACACTAAAGCTGCACTGCCACTGCCTTGAGAGATGCTGCAGAAATGGCAAAGAAATGGCTGCTCTCTGAACTCCTTTTTCCTGTCAATTTGAGGTCAAATAAAAATACCTTGAGGGTTTGTGGCTGTGATTCTCAGATATAAGAGCAGTTTATTCTGTATGCAATAAAAGTCTGCATGCAAGACAGTGTACTAAGGCTCAGACTGTATTTTTAATCAGATATCAGCATACTTCTGTATATGCAGAAGCATTAGTAGTGTATCATGTACTGTTTCAATGAGATGAAAACCTCTTTTTTGTTTTTATTTTGGTTTTGTTTTTAGGGAGCAGGAATGCTCAGTACTCTTAAGTAGATTTTGATACAAATATGTATTCCTTTGTATTGCCCTGATTAATATTATAATGCTTTTGGTGCAGTGTAGCTCGAAAGAGGCAGATTTTGCAAACACTCAGGAAATGGTAAGCAACAATTTATTATACTGTCATCATTATATTTTCCTATCCATCACACTTCTTATTCCCTTTTTATTCAATCCACTGTCCTTTAACAAAAATAAGAAAACCTGGAATAGCAGTAATATTGTAACAGGAAAGATTCATTGTTTGAGTTGTTTCACTTCCACCTCTTGGCTTTGCATGCATGTGTGCCTGTGTATGCTAAAAAGAATCTGTAAACAGCACATTGTCAAAACAGAGCAAAGCTATAAAGATTTTGCTCCCTTGCATTTAAATTGTTAGGCTTATAGTGGAGTAAGGCATTAAATTGTAAGTGCATCCTGAATTCTAATTTGAAAATAATCTACTAAAACTCAAATTCAGGCAGAACAGTTTATGAAAGACCACTGGGCATAAAAATCAGAGTGAAGCAGCAGCCTTTCTTTATACTGTTTGCATTTCAGCACAGCCACAGAAACTCTGCTGCATTTAGCAAGTTTTATTCCAGAGAATATACAGATAGTCTGATAGCATTAGGCTTTCAAAAAAAGAATGTTATCACTCATAAGACACAGGACTCTGCACTAGAAAGCTCTGAAAAGGCTACTGTATTTATCTTGTTTGAAAACTGTGAGTTAAAAGAGAATTTGCAATCTGGCAAATCTGTTTTCAAGAATAATCTCTAAGTGCACCCTCTGAATGAAATGCTACCTTATTTCAGAGGAGAGGTCTGTAGAGGTGATTGGTGCTATTTGTGAGTTGGGGGGTGGTTTGTACTTAGCTGATGTTCAGATTCCAAACCATCCAACCCAGCACTGCAGGATTGATAGTGAGCAGAGTCAGCCCTTGTTCCACAGCCACCACAGTTGCCTAGAGCACAATTCATGGATATGCTGAGCACTGCTGACCCCTGAAGGTTGGACTGGCTGTGTGTTTCTAGTCGGTAAACCAGGCAGCATTAATGAAGCATGCAAAAACACATGGTATTTTGTATGAGATGAAATTAAGGACCTTTACATTGCCCTTTTTTCCTTCCCTTCGTAACCTTGTCCAACAAAGGGCTGCTTCTGGGGCCTTTCTTGGAACATGGTACACAAGATATGTGCAAATATCTTAATTCCCTTGCATTTTCTTATGTTTGGAGTTTGGATCTGCATGGTAGTTGTTTATTTGTATACCAGACTCTGATAATTTTCCATAGAAATTGAAGCAAGTGATTTGGAATTTGCTGATCAGCTCCATCTTCTGTGCATCATGCCAGAATGACTGGATGAATTTCTCACAGTTACTCATGCAGCCAAGCAGCCTTGCAGCCTGACTCTTTGGCCTCTCATTTATAAATCTTCAAAGAAAACAGTGAAGTTCACTACATTTGATGAATATCAAGCTTTTACTTAGATCAGCACTCTACATGAGGCACAAATAAGGCACCACAGACCTTAGCAGGAACATCCTTCACTATTATTGTATACTTGTGGTTTTCTATTAACTTCACATTTCAGTACCATTTGGAGAAACAAAAGTGAATTCTTTTTCTAGAGAAGACATAAATTAGACTTGTATCACTTGTATCACATTTGCCCTTTTGAAACAAGGTATAGAAAGTAAACATCTCATGTAGGATGAAAGGGCTTGATGGGATTAGAACTCAGACTGATTCTGGAAAATTGGACTAAAAAGATGCAAGGATGGTCTCTAACAGTGTAAGGTTGAAAACTATACAGATACATTCAAATATTTAACTGTTCCAATATAAGACTGGGGACAAGGGAGAAAAATCTGTGAAATAAAGTCTGACCATCTAATTACAGCATTTAGCAACTTTTGCTTGCCAAGGCTGTCTCACTCCACCCTCTTCCTCCTCTTCTTCCCTCATCCTCTATGTCTTGGCACCTCTGCTCTCCCCTCTGTGGGTCTGAGGGTCTCAAAAGGCTGGAGGGGGAGCAGTGATGGTGATCTTGAAGGCACAGGACAGGTCCAGAGTGCTGCTGCCTGCTGCCTGTCCCAGATCTGCTCTTCCCTCACAAAGTTACAGCACTCCCTGCAGTGGGAGCTCCAGGGTGGACCTGACTCCAAGAGTTTGTTAGCGAGTTGAGTGTGTCCCACTTCCCACTGCTGACCTCAAGTTGCCTAAGAGTCAAAAGTGTCCTAATCTCTGTGGAAAAGTCTCTTCTCCTCTGTGCTGGTTGCAGGAGGAGGTAGGTGCGCACAGCTGGAGGCTGACCTCTACACTCATCACTTCACATTCAAAGCCCCCAGCTGTAGCTGTGCAGTTTGTTGGCTTAGTCTGCATATCCACATAGAGAACTGCTTCCCTTGAACCTCTTTAAAAATTACCTTTTTATTTAAGCTTCATAGATCCAGAGCAAAAATGGTCTGGAGCAAGACCTAGACAGCTATTAGGCATGAGCATTATTTGATTGCAAACTTGTTTGAAATTCCCTCCTACCATTATCACTTAAAGCCATTATTTCTCATTTTTAAAAAAATGCTTGTCTTGACTAAGTGGCCTTAGAAATATTAAATTGTATTATAGAAGGCACTGAGGTATTCTAGGGTGGTGGGTGGGTTGTTTGCTTTGTTTGTGTTTTGGTTTGGTGTGTTTTGTTTGTTTCTTTGTGTTTTGGTTTGATTATTGTTTTGCTTGTTTGATTGTTTAGGGGGGGGGTGGGATTCTTACATTATGTTTTACTCCAAGGACATAATCATTCACAACAAGCAGTGTAGAAATCCATGAAGCAGAGGAAGATAAATTTATATAATCCCCTTTTTCCTTCTGAAGTTCTTTCAGTGTTTCCTTCTGAAGTTCTTTCTTTCCTGGAAAGGAATGTTAACAAGATTGAATCCAATGTTTTATAACTTCATTTGCACGCACACTTAGTGAAATAGTTTAGGAACTCATTCAGGAACATGTTTCAACAATAAAGGTGAACGTTTGGAATTAAAATTCACAACTCTGCATCTAATTTCATTTTAATGAGACAGCTAGAAAATGTTGGATTCCATTTGCTAATTGCAAACATTATTTAAAGTTTATTGTAAAAGGCACGTATTTGTTATACATTTATAACAATAAATTCCTATTGCCTTACTAATTGTTTGGTTAATCCTAAATGAAATACATACTTTGGAACTTTGACTAAAATCATTATTGAAAACAAGGGCTACCAAAAAATTAGGAACATATGTATATGTACTTGTATAAACATGCATATATATAAAGATGTAAGGTTATATATACATCTTTTACACACCTACACATATACATGTGGACACGTGGTATTAAACAGAACATAAGAGCATTTGTCCCAAGATAAGCTTATGCATGAAAAAATGCAGCAATGTGTTGAATACTAAGTAATTTTGGCTTGTTTAAAAATGAAGTTTTATGGATGAGGGAGCCATAAAGAAATTAATGGAATGGAGGAGGGAGGAACTTTGAGTTTGGATCCACATTTGGAATTTTACAGGGAGTAGCTTTCTGCTAAACACCCTGTATATAGGTCACCACTCTTATGATAAAAAGGAGAGCATTAGTCACACACAGGGGTAAGACACCACAATAAAATTCAATTAGTTTCCCATGCAAAGAATGTTGACCAATCAAAGTTTGCTCAAATTCTAGGCTTAAACAGTTTAATGCTTGCCTGTTCAGCTCAGAAGAAAACAAAAAAAATTGGAAGAGCAATCAGAAAGTGAAAATGGGAAAAATAAGAACTTGATCCTGATACTTGCACTCACTGCTATCACTCTGAATTAAACAGCTGTTTTTTACTACACTTTTCTGCACAAGCAGTGCAGCAGCTCACTTAAGGGTTTTTTTTTAAATAAGTCAATAAACAAATGCCCTTAAGAGTTAAAACGATCAGAAAAAGATTCACCAGTGGAAATACAGATTCCTAAGGATCATAAGGAATGATTAATTTTGAGCTGAAGCCAGTCTGGAAGCTGCATGAGTCTGCTGCTGTACTTCTGGTTTAGCTTGTCACTTCTTTCACAGAATGGATAGATAATTCACTTCTATATCCAGGACAAAATATTCTGCCTGAAACTCCATGTAATATACCTCATGTGACAACAGGAGTGATAATGGTGCATCTATACCTTCCCTGCTATTAGATAATCCACTGAAGGAATCCCAGTAATTGCTGAGAATACAAAAGGAAAGGAATGGGGTAGAGTGGCATGTCTTGATTAATAAAGTGGTTGAACATGAAATAGAGTTCACACTGAAGAAAGAAGAACTTGATCATGACCTTTTATCTGTTCTTATACTACTTTCTCTGATTTCAGTTTTGACTGCTTGTCTATGCTGGAAAGCAGAGACTTTTTATAATAAAACCCACGTGCAAAACATGTAAAAATCTATATGATGAAACTTCCGTTTTCTTAAGTTCTGACAGAAAACTGTTTTCTGTGTTTTGCTCAAGGCATGCTCCTCATAAAATTATCCACCAGAGGCTCATCTTTCAGGAGAGAATTAATTAAGTCCTAGGTTCTAATTAGATAAGACTTGCTTTAAATCTTTAACATTACTTCTCCAACTTCACAGAAGCAGGGAATTTAAGAGATTATCTATGCACATTTTTTATTTTTTATTTTTACTTTGGAAGATGTTAAAATTTTTAAACAGCAACATAAGATGACAGCACATTAAAAAGAGATATTACTTCTCAGTGCATCCTGAGACGTGGAGTATCTCAGAGTAATTTTATATGGGGAGGAGGAATGCTTTCCATGTAATAAAGGATCCTGAGAATCCAACAATCCTCAACCTGCTGCTTAATTCGCATGGCCTAACCTGTCCTTCAGCAAGGTTTGATGAAGAAAGGAAGGTGGCATGGTAGAAAAGCAAAGCTGTATGGTAAGCAGGCACATTCTTGTTCTCACAGCAGAACAAAAGATAGTGAAGGATACCAAAAAAAAAAAAAAAAACACCAAAAAGAAAGAAAAAAAAAAGAAAAAGCAGGAGTCAGCTATCTTGGCAATAAGGAAAGACTATTCTTGTATTCAGAAGGCATGGCTGGATGGTCAGTTTCACAGGCAGCATTGCCTGCTCCAGGGACAGCCAAAATCTCTAATAAAAAGATTCATTCTGATATTTGCATCAAACCAAAAGCTTTTTCTGCCTTCGGCATCCTGTCACACCTTCCAAAACCCTAAATCTTTACTGACTAAATCCTAAGTCTTGTCCACCCAATCTCTTTTCCTCCAGGGTGGGAAAACTTGCAGGTTTTCATGTCTGAGATGCACCAGCTGAATGCAGCATGTGAGTCACAGGGAGCCTGGGGCTGCAGCCAAGGCTGACATGAGCCAGTGCTTCACAGTCAGTTGCTCCAGGCTGCATTGTCCCCCAGTGCTCCCTAGGCTGTGGTCCTGACATGGTCCTTCTCTTGGCAGATCTGCTGAAGGTCTGATGCCCCTTCCATGTTAACTCTTGTCTCAGACACTAAGATTGGTCCCAATCTTTCTGCTATGCGACTCTCTGAATTTTAAACTTCATTAGGAGTCTCTCTCTTTTGTGTCTTAATTTTTAAAACCATTCAAAATTCAGAGATTTCAGGGAGAAGAGGAATCACCTACCAGCTTGGCATTAGAGGATGTTACAAGTACTAGAGGGAAGGACTGATACAGGATCATCCAGGAATGGCAATGAGACAGTGGCAGTAGCAAAGACAAAAGAGGAAAGTTAAATATAGTCCAAGTTCAGAAATAAAGATTTTTGTGGGTAAGGCAAACACACATAATAGAAGAGTCAAGTCCACAGAGAGACAGAAGGCAGGAGAAACACCAAAATGCCATGGTGGGAGAGGTAGGTGAAGCCCCAGACAAGCAAATATTTTTTTAAAATGAAAGAAAAAAAATTACAAAACTGAAGGACAGAGAGGTTGTGACGAACAGTATCAAAATTGGCAAGCAGACCATGAAGGAAGAAGCCTTCCCATTTACTAGGAAGGCATCCACATGTCACTTGTTCATTACAGTCACATGAATGCAGTTTCACCTGGACTCAAGAGGCTGAATGGCAGTAAGGAAACATTTTTAACAAGGTAATGAAGGGAAGGAAGGATTTGCATAACTGTCGTAGTTTGAAGCCAATGAAAAGTTAGCTTTTTGATTGGCATGAGTTTTAGCCACTTAAAACGACTTTGGAGAACATTCCTTAAATGTTTCCTGTTTGAGTTTTCGCTGTTTTTAGCTTCCGGCCAGCAAGCGAGCTACATCTCTGCGTGAGTTGGACGTGCCGGGCCCAGGCCCCGCCGCCTCCCACGGGCGGTTGGGGCCGGGCCAGGCTGGGCCTCTGGGGGAGAAGGCGGCTGCCTTGCAAGCAGCAGCCTGGGCCTGGGCTTTTATGGGAGACCCGCCTGGCTCGGGGACTCTCAGGCTAGGGCAGAGGATGATGTGCCCCCGGCCCGGATCAGTTTTT
>VWYP01010588.1:57744-114768 GCA_013400435.1 Pycnonotus jocosus
TCAAAATTGGCAAGCAGACCATGAAGGAAGAAGCCTTCCCATTTACTAGGAAGGCATCCACATGTCACTTGTTCATTACAGTCACATGAATGCAGTTTCACCTGGACTCAAGAGGCTGAATGGCAGTAAGGAAACATTTTTAACAAGGTAATGAAGGGAAGGATGGATTTTCATAACTCAGAAGAGTCATGGTGGCATGGTTAGGAAGGAAAAGAGGAAATTGAGTGGGAGATTTTAAAGATGACGTGGACTTACTGAAATAAGAAAGATTGTGTCCAGGAAAGGAGGGAGGGCAGATATGGATCAGGTAGAAAACAAGGCAAAAGTAAGATCATTTCGCTAGATCAGCCTCTTTTGGCGAAACCTGACTGTGAACTTGAGGACTGCATTTGAATGTATTTCAAAAGAGAAAAGAGTCGACTGGGAACATGAATGAGGAATTGATTTATGGCCAGGAAAATACAGATCTTCTTGCAAGGAATATAGCAGAACCAGAGCAGTGGGACCATATAAACGCACAGAAGCTCCTGGAAGCTGTCAGACTTCAACTGATAAAGCAATTGTTTTAATCGAAAAGGAAAATAGACCTTTATGTCTGTATTTTCTCAGCTGCAAGCATGTGTGCCTGGCAGTTTTGTTGTTTGAACAGCATGAGGGGGAACTGGCCATTTGCTCTTCTCTGTCCTTGATTTGTTGACAGCTCAGTTGAGGTGTGGCTTCTTTGCAGGACGTTGTCATTGATCTGTCTTAACATAGCAGTAGTCCTGTTAATGTCCATTTCCTGCTGAAAATGCTGCATCTTAACCCCAGACATGTGCTATACACTGGATGAGAATTCACCAGACTCATGATGGTGGCCAGGGATGAGGAAATGTAGCACGTTGCACCTTCAAAGGACCGTACAAACACAAGCGTGTTATTTTCAAATCCAGTATCCTGTCTCAAATAATTGATTCTAACAAGACTTAGAGGCATTGTTCATTTAGGACAGCTTTAGATTTTGAAGGACTGCATTTCCTGCAGTCAGAACTTACCTGTTTAAAGAATTCCTGAGGGGGAATTCCAGAGGAAATTTCTCCTTTTCCAAAATAAATTAAGAAGTACAAAAGACACCATCAGATAAAAGTTCGTCATCTGCAGTACAAGAGGTTTACTTACCCATGTTGGACAAAAACATTCAGTGTCTCAAAAGCCTCATTCAGCGTGAAGATGATTTCTTGCAAAATACAGCAGAAGCAAATTGGGAAATGCAAATTCCAAGAAGCATGCATTGATGTTAGCAGTGAGATCATAGCATGATGGAATAGCAAGTAAGAGCCACAGGAGTGTTCCATTGTTGGGAAGTGTGTATTACTGGCAGAACAGTGACTTCAGTATTTTAATTGAATGAAAGGAGGCATGGTATCACGGTATCATAGCAACTGGCCATCATCTTGCCGCTGTATTTGACTAAGTGAGGGCATGTGTGAAGATTCACAGTAAATTGTCTGTCTTGTTAGCTTTCATGCTGTTGTGGTTTAAGCCCAGATGGAAATTCAGCACCACACAGCCGCTTACTCACCCCCCCTCCTCTCTCCACCCTGCCACCCTGGGAAGAGGATCGAAGGAAAACTTGTATGTTGAGAACATTTTAATAACTGAAAATAAAGTAAAATACAGTAATAATGATGATGACAAACAGTAAACAAAAAGTGATGTTCTGTGGTGTGGAAGTTCCCTTTGGTCAGTTCGGGTCAGCTGTCTCAGCTCTTTCCCAGTTTCTTTTGCGTGCCTTCTCACTGGCAAAGGGTGAGACTGGGAGAGAAAAAAGAATTCTTGACTTAGGATAAACATAACTTAGCAAAAACCTAAATCTGTGTGTTGTCAACATCATTCTCTCTCCAAATCAGCACTGTTACAGCTACTGAGAAGAAATTAGCTCTACCCTGGCTGAAACCAGGACACATGCCCATACTGGTTCCTGGTTCATAGTCATATTTTAGTCATATTATAGCTGGATACATAAAAAAAAATTCAATATGAAAGCTAATCTTTCCCTGTTCCTCAAATGTCAGTTACAGTCAAGCAATCTCTGTTAAAAAAAAATACAAAATATATGAAAAGTAGACTCTCAGTGAGCCAGAGTGCATGACACTGGTTGTGGCAAAATTGTTCTGTTGGACAAGTAAGAAATTAAACCCATTCCCAAACTTGGGAAAATCTTATGAAGTTGTTTTAATCAAGGAAATAAAGCAATGATTTCTAGTAGTCTGGAAATCTTTAGAATGAATTTTGTTTAGAAAATGGATGGAAGGTATTCAAGATATTTTTATTAAAACTACTCTGGGTAAATCAGTCAGTTTAAAAAAAAACATGTAATACTTAAGACTTTTTTAGAGTTTGCCAGTGTTAAAATCCACAATTCTACTTACCAAGTGTGTTGGACAGCTCTTTCCTGGTATCTATAAGGCAATATTTTTAATTAACATTAAATATGTGTAGGTAGCAGAAAGTTAGGATGGATCCAACACCAAAAATCGTAGTGCATGAAATGGAGGGGTACATTTTATGTGCCACAATGAGCATAACCTGGGAGAGGGCAAAGACCACTCTGTTCCCTGACTTTGCTTCCTGTGTCTGTGCAAACAAACAGAAAATATAAGTAGCTTGGGCCTGGTGTTTTGACACTGTACAGGAGACAGACAAGTTACAGCTTTAATTCAGTTTCTGTTAGAAGACGTAGAAAGCCCCCATAGCTAATTTGTTCTACTTGGAGTTGACCATTAAGAAGGCATCAGAAGGAGAGATGGGAAATGCAGTAGAGAACTGAGCCTGCCATAAACACACAATCAGTGCTGCTGGTAGACTTGTGGTCCTCTTTTGCATCTGCACTAAAGAGGAGGGTTAAATCCAGCCATTCTCTCCTGTTAACCCTGAGCAGCACATCAGTATGCATGAACATGAGGTGCATTTACACTGTCAAACTTTTTTAACAGCACTCATTAAGTTGTCGATCACATTAGCTGTTTGTTTGAAAAGCAGGACTTTTTTAGACTGTTGGCTTGAGGATGTAGTTCTGTCTCTGTAAATCCATATTCTGTCCTTTATTTCAACTTCAGCAACACTTGAAGAATGTTGGCATGTGAAAGGATCATAACATACAAAGAACTTACTTTGGTTTGGTAAATCTGGAGGGTGTTTTCTAAAAGTTTAGTTAAAATGGCAGATTTGCTGGGAGAAGAGAGGTGCCATGCTTGGTGCTGTAAGAAGTTTAATTGGGAGCATTCTATTGCAATGCTGCAAAGAGGTGTTAATTAACCTCATTCTTCAGTGTGGCAACACTACTCTGACCTACTGCCATGGCCACAAAGGATGAGGAAATGGCCTGTCCTTTCCTGGCCCTGTTCCTGTTGAGCAGCCTCTGCTCTAGATTTTCTACAAAAGACAAAGGTGCACAGCTTAATTTAAGTGTACCAACTGTCTTGGAGAAGAGTAGGAAGTCAGTCTGCTTCCTCTGGAAGTCTGTCAGAAGCAAATACCAAAAGTGGTATGGTGCATTGAAACATGCTAGACCTCCAACTGCACTGAGGAACTTGTGAAAATCCGTCACAGCAGGTGTTGGTTGCAAGTTGTCTTTTAAATCAAAACAAAGATTGTGTGTCTTCACAGCCTTGTGTAGAGACGGGCTCCAAGGCACAACTTCATGTTCTGCACTCCTGCAATACTATTTATTTGACTGTGTGTCAGCACCTTGCAAAGCCTGGCAGCCCAATCCTGCTCTTGTACAGTTCTAGCCAAGTTTGGGTTGCAGGGTCTGTTTCAGCCTTAGCACTGTTCAGTGTGTTTTTGTCATTCTTGGCAAGCCAGGGAACACAATGCATTGTGTATAATGGTTGTTTAATTGCTTACATAATAAATCTTTGCCTTGTTTGTTGCAACAGCTGTAACTGCTGTAAACTACTTACATCTCTGGATCCGATGATACTGATTGTTTTAAGATTACTGAATCTAAATTTAGGCTTCCCGCCCCAGTAATGTCTAATGCAGACAAACATAAAATTTCAATGTGAGGTCATTCAATCAACTTTCCTTTAGGACAGGAATTTTGTGTACTGTAAATTCATTGCTTGATCATCTAGTATAATTTTTAAATATAACAAGTCCATACAGAACATTTAACTGTGGGCTAATAAATCACTCTTGCAAAGACATTTTTTTCTTTCATAGTGAGTTTTAATTTCTTTTTATTTTTTTAATGCCATACCATTGCCTGCAATTATATTGCTTCTTGATTTATGATAAAGAAGTCTGTTCTTTTTGTTGTGGGTGTATATCTCCCTTAGATATTTGCAGTGTGCTTTCATACTTCTTTGTTTTTTGCTTAGTCAAGCAATGCCGTCCATATTTAGCTTTTAATCTTAACCAAAAAATCAGGCTATTTAATGCCCTCAGAGTTTTTGACATTCTTATCAGAACTGCCCCAGATTTCCCTAACTTTTTACAGTGTCTCTATGGTAGTGAATGGAACTGAGCCTGGTGATTCAGGCATCACCAGGGCTGTGTTATGAGTGGTGGTGTCATCAAAAATCATTTTGGCATCAATGTCACCTGCCAGGTACCCTGCTGAGGCAGGTGTGCATGACAGTTGCCAGCCTGTCTGCCCTCACACTGGGAATGTGTCCTTTAATGGATTTTCTTTTGTCCACTCAGTCTGTCTTTGGGCTCCCAGGTTTCCCAGGCTTCTCCTTCCATTCACCATGTAATCTAAAAACACATTAGGTTGCATCTTTCCACAGCAAACTTTCCTTGTATTAGGTTATGATACCATTAGTGATTTTTGCATGTCCTCAAGACATGCAAAGATGGTTGTGCTTGCAGAGGTATTTTCCATGGGTTTGGATGCAGCATCATGACCTCAGGCAGGGTGCTGGCTTCCAGGCCAGGCTCCACCACTGCCATAACATTTTCTCACAGCCTGAGACCTTCCCACCTCAAAGATAGGCACATCAATTGTAAAATGCCACAAAATTAACTTCCAAAACACAGTACAGAAGCAGGTGGTGATGTTCCAGCTTCCAGTCTGGGACACTGTGCCAGCAGGGTGGGCTGCATGGCCAGACCAAGAGTGATGACCAAAGGGGCTTGTCTGCCATGCTGTTTTATTCAGATGCTCACTTTTCTTGTGCCAGGTAAATCTTGTGCCCAGATTTACCTGGTAAGGTGAGAGTGTAAGAAATTGCATGCCTACAAAATAGAGAACAACAATCCCAGATTCCAAACCAGGAAGGTGAAGGAATGAAAATCAGCTTCAGACCACACTGAGCCACTGGTCTTGTGGGTGCGAGAAAGCTTGTCCCTATTCTCATCCCACCCTCTTCCTTCTTATGTGGCATGATGGCTGGAGCTCTTGGGATCTCCACACTTCCTTTTGACAATTCTTGGTTTTGTTCTGACTCTGTAGCCCCAGGCATAGGGCATCAGAGAAGGTCCTTCCTCCCTGCTGGGGAAGCTGGTTTGCTCACAGGCTGCTGCTGTTGTTTGCTCGGCACAGTAGTGCTGGCTTCAATAACCTTCACACTCTACACACATTTCCAAAGACAGTCGTGGTGCTGTGTAAATCTGACTTGTGTTTTCTATGCATATGTCTTTATTAAATTTACAACCTTTGGTTTTGCCCTGAGCACTTGATAAAGTCCATGCATGTCTTCATAATAAGATAGGTGACAGACATGGCAGTGTTTTAGGTTTGCCCTTACACATTTATATTTACACGCACGTCTTTTATTCGTTGCAGGGTTCCTGTCATTCTGAGACTTGATAGGATAAATCTTAGTTGAAAATTTTTGGCTAAATGTCACTGTTACATAAAATAACCCCCTGCATGTTGCTGATCTTTGTGCTACTGAACTGAACACCTCCTCCAGCCCAGGGCTTGTGGTGTTGCCATCATTCTTTGCCTGCAACCCTGTCTCTGTTTCCAACCCACAGATTTCTCTCCCTGTTGGACTGATTTTGAGCATACATAGCATGCCAAAAAAAAAAAAAAAGTATTTCCTATATCTTGTAATATCAAGAAAAGTGCAGTTCTGTTTTCCTCAATTGTTAGTTTGATAACTAGTCAGAGCTTAATTAGAGAAGGTCTGAGCCTGTAACAACACAGGGTCAGATTTTGCAACTCATCTGTAGCATTGAAAGCTAAGAATAGCTTTTAGGTTCGTGGAATTAGTGTATATTGTTTTTAGATCATTTTCAGTAGAATCAAATAGCATCCAATTTTTCTGTGACCTGTGACAACAGGGGTTTTTTTCATTTTAATAGTTTTTGTTCAGGAATATAGCTTAATTGTACAAAATGGTGTTTTGTGGCAGATAAAACTTATTTTCCAGGTGTCTTTTCTAACCTGAAGAAGCCTTTGGGTTTTTTTTTTAATAATACTTCTGATCTTGGCAGCTATAAAAATGCTTCCTTTCAATCAATATTTGTGTCCTGATGCATTCCTTAGGTCATGTTCTGTGAAAAACAGTAATAAAGTTTTCCTCAGACTGTAGGAATCAGGCACTATGTTCTCTCATTGTGTGTTCCTGATTCTTGGCACCATTGTTGTCCAGGCATCAACCATATAAATGAAGCCTAAATGCAAGCTCCTGCAGGATCAAACCCTCTAATAAGGAAGTCTGTGTATCCAGAACTGTCCGCAGAGACTTTTCAATGGGATGTGTGTGAGTCAAGGCATAGGCACAAGGTTGTTTGCACACATCATATTTTTAGCATGGCTAGTTTGGAGCTAGCACAGGCCCCAGGCTGTTTCCAATGTGCAGTTTGTTGTGGCCACTCTGTTTTGCAGGGTAATAGTTGTGTCTGAAGACATAACTCCCACCATATCTGATCAATCTCTACCTCATTTTACCACTTAATATGGATGTAGCCCAGAAGTTCTGACATGGAGATCATCTTTTCTTTCATTTTCTTGTCACTCCTGACAACACTGTGAGTTACACAGTTAATGGTATTTGTGAGCCCTGGGATTCAATGTTTGCAGACTTCTTGATAAGTTTGAAAAAGAATTTTATCTTTGAGGAAAGAAAAATGAAAATAACAAAAACCCCCTGAAACTTGAGGAGACAGCTTAGAAAGTACAAGGCTAATATTTCCACTGCTGTAGGGCAGGGTAAAAAAACAAAACCACCTTGAGACTGCAAAAATTTATCTTACACCAAGGTCTGGCCAATAAACTTGAAATAAAAAAAAAATTCTTGAAAGAAACTGGGCATCATGAGGACAAGTAGTCTGACTGCTCTGTGTGGTTCGTGTTGCATGCTGAAGAGGTCACTAGTGATAGAAACAGGCTGCTGAAAACTTTGTTTTCTCTACAAGAAATTGGGAATACTGTGTTGATGTGGGAAGGTAAACCAAGCACAAAGCAATTGCTGTTTATTACAGATGAGGTGGAACTTTCGTGCCTGACTAGAAATGAGATCCTATTTCAAAATGTGCACTGTACTTACATGTGTGCATTATCTCTGAGCTGCCTCTCCTCTAAGCAAGCGTGGTGTACACAAGGTCTTGTGTGCTTATCTTATGCTGATGGTTAGGTAAGAACCTGAATGTATCAGTCATGTCCTGATTCAGGCCTTCCACCTCTTTTTGCATATGCATGAGCTTATGCAGAAAAATTGGCATTATTAAGCTCTGAAGAGAGAGAAAAAACCCAACTCAGAGAAGATAATGTAAGGCAGCAGAAAATAGGACACTCTGCTCCCTATAAGCATTATTTATCTCCATCAGAAATATGTGAAAATAAGCACTCAGTTTTCTCACCTTAGCAGCAAGTTTGTGTGCTGACAGTGCTAGCTCAGTGCTGGTTCAGGTACATTTTCCAGGTGCACTAAGGAATAGATTAAGAGCAGAGACAACACTTGTAGTACCAGCTGCTGAAACCTGGACTATTGTGTGAGTGCTGGCCTACTGCTGGTGCAGCCCAGGTCTAGTCCTCCTGGACAAAGTGGACAGAGAGGGACAAGGTGGCCAGGAGGGCTGTGCTAAAAACCAGCAGTAGAAACTAAACAGTCTGTGGGTTTGGTATTAAAAAATGCTGTCTGGTGTTCAGGAAAGATTCAGAGTTTTTATACTACAGAGCACTGCTGGAGTGTGTGAGAGCCCTCCCCAATGTTTTCTCCTCATAAGCCTGCACTGCTGATGGAAGTGGGCAGCTGAAAAGCCTGGCCTGCACAGACCAGCACTGCAAGGCTGGGATGGCAGGGGTTTGCTGTCACCTTGGCATCTCCATTCATGGGCTACGTAGCTCCTTCCTGCAATTTTTATTGATACTGGTATCACACCCATGTAGGTTAAACCTAACTGTACCTGTTGTCTTGAGAATACCCATCTTCAGTTTCCAGAAGAGCTGCTTGCATCCACAAAAGTCACTTTTTTCCGGAGCATAACCCTGTTCTGCACCCATGGAAGATGGTGAGGATGTGCAGATGCTCACACATCCGTGCCAGTGAGGAGAGGCCCTACCTGTGCCCACGGTCCCGTGGGAGGAGGTGGTTTGTGGTGATGTGGTATTCCCTTGGTGGTGATTTGTGGTAGTGGGTGTCCCCTTGGTATGGGGAAGCATCTCTTTGTGCCCTGGGGAAGACCTCTGTGTGTGCAGCATAAGTCACCCTCCACGCTGTGCCACTGTGTCACATTTCAAATTAATGTCATGGATTTTTATCTTTGTTCCATCCAGGCTCTTGGCACCAGTTCCTTTCTGAGTGCGTGTGTGCCATCAAATAGAGTTTATGGCTCGTACCTTTTTCTCTACTTACATTTTTTAAAGCGAGAGCTTGTTTTTCTTACCTGCCACTGCTTCTGACCTCTGGTAAACCTACCATATTTCTTTGTATTAACTGATGTTTACAACTTCTCTTTTTTTTTTTTTCGCCACCAGTTTCAATTTTCTGTGACATTTTCCAGGTCATTAGTATGAAACTGAATTAAACAGTTTGTCTTGATTTTCATCGTTTGAAAATATTTATCCTGTTATAATTTTACAGCCATCCTTAGTCTATTTGGTTATGCTTATATTTAATCAGATTTCAAATAAAATGTGTCACTCACTAATTGTGGCCCAGTACACACCCTCCTAGTCATGAGATTATGGGCTCAGTTTGATGTTTAGAAGGATTTTCAAGGACATTTTTTGGTAAGCTGATCCCAAAACTCATGACATGGTTTAGTTAGATTGTTTGCAAAAGGTGGCAAATGTGTTTTTTTTAACCTGGTCTTTACTCATAGTGTCACTTACAGTTGATATTTGTAAAATTATACATAAGAGAAATGAGAAGCATAACTGCTCCTAAAATACTTGTTTTTAGCTTTAACAACAGTGGTGTTTTTGAGGAATGGATCTGGATCTGGAAGTTCAGTTGGAATAGTCTGGTTTTTTCCCTTGATTTAGCTGTTTGATAAAACTTGAGTTTTATCAAAATCCCCAGTAAGCAGTATCCTGTGCTGTATGCAGTAAATTGACTGCTTTTGAACACATCAAAAACCTGGCAATGCTAAGAGAAAATGGATCTTTTATTCTTCAAAGATTAGGTTTTCTCACTATTTTTATGATTATTGAACATCTTAGAAAGCTTGGATAGCAGTCCTTTTTTGTTGTCCTAGAAGATGCAATGCCCTCCAGTCAAAGCAGGAGGGTGAACGAATGCTTTGTTTTGCGTTATCTGTGAAACATAACACATGCTCCTTCTGCATGCTTACTGCAGAATTAAACATCATCCTCTGACAGAGAGCTCAACAACAAATGGATCCTTCACAAAAAAATCAATAGGCTGGGATTGCTGCTAGGATAGCTAATGTCCCTTACCAGTAGCCTTCTGCATTGTGTACTCAGCTTTAGAATTAAATTTGCTTAGCTCCACTGGAGTTTTTCGTTATTATTATTGTTATTGCTTCCATGTTTCTCCCAAATTACATCTGAAAATGTAGGTGTGCATGTCCGAGCACTTACCAGGTCCTCCTGGTACAACAGTGGAAAACTTGGAATATTAAATGAAATTACACTGTATTTGTTAATGATTATTTTTCTCTGATTATGGACCGTGTTTAAATCTATTAAAAAATGTGTAGAAACCCAAGTGTAAAGAAGTCAGAAAATTAATGGCTTGCTCCTAGGAGATTTTCTCTCATTAATATTTTTCCTTCTATCCTGGGTACTGGGGCCTTTCAGTACATTCGCATTTGGTATGAGTCACACCAAGAAGGAGGACCTGAAATAACCAGCTGTCACTGCCTTCTGTTAACTCTGAAGGAATTTTTTGCCCACCTGGACACTACCGGGCAAGTGAAGTATCAGCTTTTCAGTTTTGCTCAGGGCAGAATCACCTATTACCAGGGAGGCTGCTTCCAAAACCCTGCCAGTCAGCATGGCAGAAGTTCACCAAAGTCCTCACAAGGGCACTAGATACTGACCTGACAGCAAGGTTTTGGCTCGTGGGATCACTCTTCCCAAGCTCATTTCCCACTTCGATGTGCAGCATCGCTCTGATCAGGAAGCCCCTCGATGTTTGCTTCCCCTGCCCTGGCAGAG
Source organism: Pycnonotus jocosus (assembly GCA_013400435.1). Classification (NCBI taxonomy): domain Eukaryota; kingdom Metazoa; phylum Chordata; class Aves; order Passeriformes; family Pycnonotidae; genus Pycnonotus; species Pycnonotus jocosus. The sequence goes on from VWYP01010588.1 coordinate 68,306, forward strand.
CCAGCATGGGGCATCACAGGGGGAGCAGCAAGCCCTGCAAAATGGGATGGCACCGTGGCCCAGGTGTGCTCAGACACAGACCCAAGGTGAGCAAGGAGCTCAATTGTCTTCAGGCCACTCCAGTCACTGCCAAAAGATGGGCGCTGCAGACCATGAGGCACCAAGAGTCACTTCTGAAAGCAGGTCTCCTCTATATACAACAGGAGTAGAAATGGAGTGAGGTGCAGATGCAGTGTAAGTGTAAGGCACCTGGATTGCAGTAAGGTGAGCCAGGGCTCACGTGGAGACAGTGAATGCAGTGGCAGCTGTAGCATTCATGGCAACACAGTGACCAGGGCACCTTCACACTCCTAAGTCTGACCTGGAATGCTTACAGGGCCCTTGTCAGCAAAATAAGTGGCTAAGGATGCAGGAAACTAGAAAATAAACTCCACATCTCTTTGTCAAAGAAGCTCATTCCAGACTGAAGGATAGTCTGGAATGGAAGGAAATGCTGTCTAGCAAATGTAGTTGGACTTCAGAGGAGCATCTCACCCAGTGTCACGCAGGAAACAGTCCCCTGTGCTGGAGAAGGTGGCACATGGCAGTCAGAGGGCAGGCAGTGTCCTGTAAAACAGAAAGGAGTCTCCAGCCAGGTACAGCTTGCTAATAAGAGTTTCTAAAAGGTTGATCTTAAGGTCAGTTACATTTTTGGGATGTTTTAGGTACCAGAGTACAATCTGCCCTGCATTTTAATGGTTTTTGCAGCACACACAATGCTGAAGTGCGTTGCTCATGAATGGGAAAATCAGAGTATCGGAGAGGTAATCTAGAGGACCTTGAGCAGCACAGAATTGATTTGCAGTGAAATGGAATGGCCCAAAAATGAGCAAAGAGGTCACTCTTTTATGAGACATGAATAGCAAAAGTATTTGCTGTTAAACGTCATATCACTGGTTATTGAACAGGGGCAAAGAAAATTTCTCGGTGTACTAGGCATGTGACCAATGAGGCTGTAGTTGCATCTTTTCTGGAATACTTTGTACAGTTCTGGTCCCCATGGTACAGAGCAACCACATTTTTCTTGGACTGAATTCAGGTACAATGGGGGAGAAAAGGACATTTCTTACTAAGGGCCAAGACAGCTTGGCTTGCTTAGTGTAATAAAATGGATGCTGAGAGGAGATATAACATCTCTTCAGAATTACTGCAGGAAGCAAACTTGGGAGGGGAAGAAAAGGATAAAGCTGGTACTTACATAAGTGCAATAAAGATAAATTTAGCTTGGAAACAGCCAACTAGTCTGAGGGCTTTGGAAGAGACAGCCTGGGAGAGCCTTTCAAGTTTTGTGTCCTGGTGTTTAATTGCAGAATCAAAATTTGCCATTCAGATAAAAATGGCAAAGGAGGAATTGCAGAATATTTACAATGAATGTGAGTTGATTCGTGCTTTGTTTACAATTGCTTAACTGCAGTATGCAGCAGATTAGCTATTAGCAAATCCCTTGTACATGGAGATATGAGGACAGGCTTCTGTGATAAGTGGAAAAAATAAAGATGATGCACAATTTGCACAGTATGGTAATGAAGTCCTGCACACTTTCTTGTGGGTATGAGTAGCAAACAGGATGCTCATAGGCATAAGAATGTCACATGACATCTCATTTTTCAAAGGCATAACTACTGTCTCATTTGAACAAGGATTATGTGACTTTTTAGAAAGATCATTTAAAAGTCAGTGTCTCAGACATTCTTCTAATATGCACTCAGCAATGCCTGTTTCCAGAGCTGGGTGAAGGATGAAGAGGAGTATTGATGAAACATAACTTATTAAATATACTCTTCTGCTTCAGTTTTACTTCAGCTTTTCATAAATAAATGCAACAAACTGCAGTTAACCTAAGTCATTATTACAGCCTTAAACTTCTGAAATTTTACGTATCTTATGTTTCCTGTTCATTTATAGCTAGTAAATGTGTCAGAAAAAATCAAGAGAAATTTTATATGTTGCCTTGCATTAGTATTAGCTTAGCCAATAAGGTTGTAACTACTGATATGTAGTGGCAACTGAGCTTCAGAAACTCAATTTATGTCTTTTTTGAGGGGCAAGAATCACACTATTACATTTGAGATCAGACAGTTTGGTGGCTGTCTGACCTTTTGTTACTGACTTTAAAATGCTGTTGTCATGGATGGCCTGCCTTTATGGGACTGCATCAAAAAATACAAAAGAAAATTCAATATGATTAAAGTTATTTGTTAATTTCTTAGCTGTTCCAGTAATAGCTGGCATCAGTGGTCAAATTTGCTCATACTTCCAGTTTGGATATTGCTGCCTTCACATTGCAGCTACCTGGATTTGTTAGTGCCTGCACTGCCAAATGAAAGAGCTTGTTGACATTGGTAATTGGCTCTTCTAGCAGAGTGTGGGTTGTTAGCTGGAGAGACAAGGTCAATTCATATCTAACCTTCTTGAAAGACACTGGCCCGCACTTAATGCCTCATTCACGGCATGATTCCCAGATTACATTGTTGCATGCTCTCCAAAGTCAGTAACTTTTATTTTAATGTCTGGGCACCAAAGCTAAACAGAGCAGTGGTTTGACCATTACTGTAACAAAAATGCAGCCTCTGGCTTCATAGTAGCCTGCTGTAAGTATCTTTCAGCATCCTTAGCAGGTGTTAATAAATACCATTCAGATACTAAATTAAAACCCAGATATCTGACGAAATGAAAGTATGGTACAAGAAAAAGATATTTCAAAGTGTAAATCAATATGCTTATAATTATAGAAATTGGAGTGTGCTAAAATGCTACATGAGATATGGAATTTAATCAGTTGAAGTGTACAACCTTGAATATGTATCACAGCATTTTTTTGAATGGAACTATGATTTTTCTTTTGCCTCTAACTTACGTAACACCATTTCTGTTATACAGCGTGTTCTGAGTTTGGAGTTTATTTGCTTGAAATATGTGTTACTTTGTATAAGAAATGTAATACCTGTAAATTCAATTGTTAGTGAGGATATAGGTACTATTGCTTGTGGCAGGAAAAAAAATTACAGGTTATTATATTTTTTTGTTACTATATACAAATACAAGTTTATCTGCTTATCAGCTACCTGTCTGCACCTAGCTCTGAATGCAATAGATACGTGCTGACTGTTGTTCAACAATGGGTATCATTGAGTTTCTGTTTATTAATCTAACTGTTAGGATAATTTTGTCTCTTTTTTCCTAAAGTTGCAATTTACTCTAATTTTTCCTTACAGACCTTCCATTGTCCTTCATCCCGAATTCTTGCATTCCAGGGAGAGCTCACAACTTCTTTTTGTTTCTGGACCTCTTTGAACATGCCCCATTTCACCCATGATTTGTTTCTACAGGTCCTTCTGCGTGTCTCAGTACATCCCTTAGTCTCATTCTTCTGTAAATTTCTAGAAACTGCTTTTCTTTTGGATCATTTATAGTTATGGTGTCTAAATACCACAAATGGGGTGACCACAGGCAGAGCTCAAAACTTCAGCTTTTCTGTCTTAATTTTTTCTTATTTAACTTTATTCTTCCCCTTTCTCATGCTTACTTGCCCCAAGAACATGCCTGCATTTTGACCCTTTCTCCCTCACTTCCTCTTCTGAGCAGAAGGGCACAGTAGAGAAGGTGGCTCCTTTAGGAGAGGACCTTACTGAACCAGTGGGCCCTAACCATCAGTCAGGGGTGCTGCCTGGACTGGACTCTTTTTAGTCACATCTCCTTTGAGAACCTTCCCCACTCACTGAAGCAGAGAGCATCGCCTCAACTTTCATGAGCAATATTTTCTAGCTTTGTCAGATGAACAATTTTTTACGAAATCTAATCCAATCACCCCAGAAACTGGCAGATTAAGCAAGAGAATGGACAGAAAAGCTTACTTCTAGAGATCTGGGGCTGCTTCTTTGCACTGGAGAGAGCTGTCAGTGTGCTGTGCCCATCCTGTGGTGGTTATTGCCTATTCCAGGCATCTTTCCTCATAGTAGTCATGCACCAAGATAACCAAAGACTAACCTACAGGTCAAAACGAGGTAAAAAAATGAAGAATCACAGCGCTTCTTGCTTTTAATTTGAGGACCAGGAGGTACCTCAGCATAGCTGGGAGAACTCGCATGTTTTGCCACATGGGTGGTACAACAAAGTGAGTCATGACAATGTGCTTCTCCAACTGGCGAGCTCCCCAGCCACATCCTGGGTGTTTTCCTGATGCCTCTCTGTTCCTACTGGACCCTACCAAGCCCCATGGCTTCAACACGGCAGAGCCTGTGCTGCTGCAGTTCATGGACCCGCAGGCTGCACATCATCTTCCTCAGGAACCAGGGCTGTCTGGCTCTGCAGTCTCATGTATCATTGACAGCTGTGATTTTGCATCATGATCTCCACTTGCAAGGGCCCTGGGTGAAACACAGATTATTCTCTGTGATTCCATGTCACTTATGGGAGATCAGTGGTGGGAGACAGGCTATAAAGTCCATCTGTGAAGGAGAGAGTAGCTTTTCTTTGTCTGAAGCAGAGCCAGGAACAATATATCAATGTCCATACATATTTAACTCTGAGGACTGACTCAGAATTTGTCTTTCTGAGGTGTAATTTTGGAAGTTGATGTTTGGAAGTCATTTTTCTTCACTGAGTATAGCTGCTATCAGACTGTCATTGGTAGTCCTGTTGTTTTGCCTGTATTTTTGCTGCTTGTAGAACAGTTAATTCAATGCTTTTCTGAAGTCTCTGGTAAAGTTTTTATGTTACCATGACACAAATACGAAAATAGAAGCACTGTTGTCAGGGTGATGAGGCCAAATTATTACCACCCTGTTGTTCCTGTTTCAGTAAGAAAAGATAGGAGAGTTTTGGTGGTTTTTGAAATGTTATGAAATGAAACTTTCAGTTAAAATTTTAATGTTGTTCTAAGTAATGAAGAAACAGCAGCAAAACAACAGCCAAAGTAATCACAGGCAAATTCACGAGGTAGAACAAATTGAACAGATAGCACTGAAAATAGATTTGTCCTTCAGCTTCTGCTAGGGGCAATAGTGAGAAGGAGAAGAGCGTTTTGTAATGATGAGAACCACTTTGATATTGTTATTTGAAATAGCAGCAAGCAGAAGCCATAGATAATAATAATCTCCAAACTGTGGAGGTTGAAAGTGCCGAGAAGCCAAGAATGACTGCAGCTGCCTTGAGTGGTGGTGGAACAAAGCCACAGAGTTGTGAATAGTTTATGCAGATTGAATATAACCAGAGTTGAAATGTGCAGTCATCAGGTTTGAGATCCAAGAAGCAGGTGGTACACGTGTCTGTGTCAGGATTTTGGAGGGGTTTCCTGGCATGAACCAACTCGAAGAATCACGGACTAAAGAAACAATTTTGATATCCACATTTAGATAAAACAAGTGGTCCATCCCTTTGAACACAAGACTACAGTCTTCTCAAAACATTCAGTGAAGCAAATTGTTTCTGTTTTAAAATAATGCTTTAGAACTCAATGCCACTTTTTTTTTTCCTGGAAGTGCTAAATGGAAGCTAATGACAGAGAGGAAATTATTTCCAAGTTTTGTAACTGGCAGCCTTTACCAGAGGATTCATGATCTTTTCAAATACATTTTTATTTAATTTAAATTGTGGCTTGTCAGGAACTGGGCAACCAAATGTATAGAGAATGTGGCCAAGGTAGACATATTCAGAATGTATGACCTGATTATAGCTTGCAGATCTCATTACTGTTTTTAGAAAAAAATCTGCATTGAAAATTTCACCAGTGCTTTTCTTCTGTATTCTTTGCATAAAATGACCACATAATTATTAACATTTTAATTGCTCTGCAGCTTCAGTGGTCGTTTAGTGATGGGATTTCTTAATTTCTATTAATCTTAAATACTGGAGAAACAGTAACAGTATTGAATAAACAATCTTGTGACTTCTGAGGCATTTAAATATTTTTCTATAGCAAATGAAAAACATTAAAAAAACAAGTATATTGATTCTGGATCTAAAAGCAGCTCTGTTCCTTCTTGACTAAAGGAACACTTTATTGGTGAATTAGCAAATTATGAGATCAATAATTTTTTCCCATTCCTAAGAAATAGTTTAATATATGCATATATATTATATATATGTATGGTCCAATGCAGGATCAAGTCTAGCAAGCGTCAGCTGTGCGGTTTCCTTTCCATTTCCCCTTTCAGTTGCCAGCTTAAAAAAAAGCTCATCAGATGCTGAGTCAGTTTGAGCCAAGGCATTGATCCATCTTCCTTAAACCTTTTCATTATAAATTCTATCATTAGAAATTAAAATCTTGGTATGCTGTCACTTCAGTCCACTTTCCTTACCTGGATATTCATGCTGATCATTAGCTATTCACTGCATGTGTGTGTTTAATAACCATTCTGTGATGCTGCCTTTTTTTTTCCCATTTTTCGCGGTTTAGTTATTCCACTTGGAAATTAGTAAAGCTGCCAAAAGATTAAAGAAATGGCTTCTTCATTATTTAAGTAGTGATTGCTCATCACTGGTCAGACGAGTGGATTGGGATTTAGGTGACCACATGTCAATATCTACAGTTTTAACATATGTATCTAAGATAAGCCTCCTAAATTGCCTTTATAGAGACAATGGAGACCAAAAATGCATTTTCAGGGTGCACTGTCATCCCAAGTAAAGCTTCTAAAATAGAACAGATGATTTGCACCCCAGAAATGCCAGGTTTAGTTGATTGTAAATGGAAATAAGACTAACTAGCTTAGATGTTGGCTTTGTAGATGTCCAAAGATAGATGATATAATCCCACACCTGTGCTCAAATTAATCATAAATGCCCAGAGATTCTGTCCAATGACACTGTTAATGAGAATGTTCTGTGGCTGGGTTTTTTGATATAACAAAACATAGTGCAGTGGTCATCATGTACTGTTCAGCACAAGTACCAAAAGCAGTACAGTCATGTTAGGACTACTTTTCAAATGGATAAGATTACCCTGCTTTTCACCTTGACTAAGTGGTGCCAGGGAAGTAGCATGTTCACATTCTTTCCAACAGATCAGTTTGGCAACTGCATTAATACTCTGATTGTAGACATACAGAGATGGTGTTTAATATTTATGTTGGCAGATGAAGGTAATGTCCTTGACCAGATTAGGTCCTGCCATGCAAAGCAGCATATATCAGATTGGTATAATTGTTACTGTTATTGTTGATAATAATAATTATTATAATAATAATTTCAACAACAATAATAATAATCACCCGGTTTTGTCCAAGCAAGCTCACAAGGAGTTTATAAACATGGAAAAAGGAGGAACCTGAATAGAAGTAGCTTTATTGAGGCGTAACACATGGTGAGGGACTTTTGCATTAAAAAGGGTTAGAAAAAGTGACAGATGTTGAATGCTGAAACATTTTTTAGATTCTGTAGTTAATTTAGGATATTGCCTTAACAGTGATTTTTCCTGTGTGTTTCTCCCCTTAGGATGATTTCCAGCATGCAGCCTCAGAAACCAACTGGGAGTCAGTCACAAGCTCTGTCTCAGTAAGTAATTTCTCACTGTTTTGTCCATGGATGGATTGATAGGGTGGCTTGAATCCAACTCAATGAAATGGCATCTGCACAGAGAAACCATGTATTCACCTTTGAAAGAGGATGAATAAAGTTTTTATCCAACTGATACTAGATTCAAATAGTATGTTTTTAGGGATAAAAGATTCAGGATTTGCCCTTAGCTGTTGTAAGCATGTGACACAGTCATTGGGAAGCATTTCTTACTTTCAAATTCATCCTACCAGTATGAAAATGCAAGATATAAATTTAAAAATTTTAATCATGGAATGTCCTGACTTACATGACAGACTATGCGTAAAACAGGCTGGTAGGAAAATGGATCTGGCTTTACTGTCAATACTGTGAATATTTTTTTTAAGTGTTTCCAATAAAATATAATATCTGAAGTCAAATATAGTTACTCCATATTCAGCAGCAAATTGCAGCTTGGGAGAAAAATTAAGAAAGAAAAAACCCAAGTAATCTAATAAAAATTTTTAATTTTCATTACATGTGATTTGTATCACTGGCAAAAAATCTGTTCTCTCTGCCATTTCCCAGAGCTGGGGAATGGCATAGAAGCATGAGAATTCATAATATGGGCAATATTCTTCTGTATGCTTTGCTGCCTACTCAGCACCACATCAAGGTTTTTGTTGACTCCTCTTAGAACATGAGATGGTGGTAAGTGCTTAAAGCAGGCTTGAGACCAATGTCTGAAGCATTCATGGAAGAGAGCTTAGTGATAGCACCTTTGTTACAGCAGCTACTAGGAACAGCTGGTGAAGGAGCAGTAAATAAAATTTGGGTCAAGGGTCCAATCAGTCTACTGATCAGGGTCCAATCAAGGCAACAAGGAGAGAGAAAACTCTGTGCTGCCAGAATTAGAAGATGTTAGGCCAATCTCACTTGTGTTTACTCTTGAATTTGCAAATGACACTTGCCCTTCATGATACGATTCACTGATTGCCTGGAACCAACTGTGCTGAAAGTCTTGAGGAGTGATGTTAGCAGGGCTGAGATCTACTGGATGTGCCAAGCAGGAGATGCTACAACAGTTTTACTAAAAGACATAAATTCATTTTTCATTCTAATGTGGGCTTGGGAAAAAAAAAATCCATGTGATGGACTATTTTGTTTAAAAATATGGTAGGCTGATGTTTGAAAAAGTAAGCCTAGGGCTCCCTCATCAGGTAATGATGTAAATGAGACTGAGCCTATGGTAAACGCCATGTTAGTTAGCATCTCTAACATCATAAAATGCACAATATACCAAACAATAACCCAGTATCCTTTTCATATTGAAAAATCGAGTTCCTGGGTTTTTGCATTTTTTTTTTCCTGAAAATTTGTTTTTAATATGTTGCAGCTAAGGAAGTTTAATACAAATATTATAGGTTGCAAGCTGATGCCCAAGGTCACATGGAAACCAAAGCTAAACCAGAAGAAGAACCTCGGTTTCATTGGTTTTCCCATGTCATTCTCTGTCTAATAAAATATGCTTTCTTCAGCACATTGTACCCAGAAGTCCTTTTTATCCTCAGAGAAGAAAAAGGCAGGGAGATTGAGCAATTTTTCAGAAAGGCACCAAGGAAAATGTCTGAGGACCTCCAAGTTCTTCAGGGTAGAGAGATTCAAGGATTCTGTTATGGTCTTGAGAGGCAGAAGGACAAACTCAGACCTCTCAGTCTTGGACAAGATGACATTCAATTCTGCTGATGCTCAGGTAGCATGGCAGGTCTGAGTTTCTTCTCTCAAACCCACAAGTAACCCAAAGACTCATTTTAGGATATAGACCCATTACAACCTTCAGAATGAAAATTTTAGAGTGAGCAAATTCTTTCTTCCATGTCTGAGGCCATATTACAGTTATATTTGGGTTTGCTTATTTTTTTTTGGTTTTTTTCTCAGAAAGTTTAAAAAAAATGCTTCTGGCCTTAACCCATCATGGCAAACTCAGGAAAAAAAAAAAAAAAACAAAAAACAAACAAAATCCAGCTCCTCATAAGGGTAGTTGCCATTATATGTAAAGTAATTTTATGACCTAGAAAAAACTGTGATGCACATTGAATTGCCTGTCAGGCTCACAATAGAGAGAGGAAAGTGAAAAGAATGAATGAACAGAAATTAAGGGCGAGAGCACATACCAAAAAAAGATACCTTTGTGTTCCAGTAAATTAAAAATGTATTCAGTACTTCTAAAAAATGCAAAGGAGGTAGATAATGTGAAAGATCTTGGCTCTTCATTGCTTCTTACATTTCTTCTTGCTCCTCTTTGGATGTGATCTCAGAAGTCAGATTACGACGAGCACAAACTCTGCTAAAGCCAGCGCCTCATTCTTGGCAGGACAAAAGAGAAGCAGTTGGGTTGGCAGCTTTGAAGTTGCTTTTGGGCCTGTCACATGATGTTGCTGCCAGGAGGCTATCTCAGCTGTTGAAATAATTCCTCTTGATTTGGCTGTCACTGAGAAAAAGTTAAGCTTTCTTCTGTGTTTGAACGAGGCTGCACAAATCTCTTGAGTAGGAGCTTTTATATGAAAAGAAAATGGGGAATCCCAGCTGCCCATGTGTGTTTGAAATGCCCTGCATTTTTACAGCTTGACCTCCACTTCTCTAATGAAATGTACAGTTGAACATGTGGGAAAAAACCTCCTGCATTTCGTAAGCCAGACACCTGCAGCCTGATTTTTATGCTCCTGTTCCTTCAGCATCCTTGGACCATCTCTGTCACTTTGGAAAGGCAGTCAGGGACTGATCTTTTCCTGCTGGACTGCCATGAGCTCCACCAAGCTCTTCTCAGTAAGCAAGTAGCATTTAAGTGCCTTTTCCTTTTGTAACCTGAGCAGCTGTGTTAGCACACTGTGTGACACTGGCTGCAGCACCTTCTCTCCTGCAACATTGCTTTGGTTAACAATGCTGTGTGAGCTTTGCTGGTGTGAGCTTTTCAACTGCTGGGACTTCCATCTCTCTGACAGTCTCTATTCCAAGCCAGGTAGAAGTCAGGAGAGAGGCTTCAAGGTGTGCCTTCCTTTTTGAGGGGTCATGAATTTTCACAGGCCTCTGCACTGTGTCTTGGCACTGCACTAGAGAGGCACTGCAGTCTCAAGTGGGCCCACTGAAACTTCTTGGGCTGTTGGTGGTGAGCTGTAAAGTGCAGCTCTGCTTGCTTGACTGCACTGTTGTTATGTGTGCTGTTTTCCTACTCTTCCTGATTTTTAATAATTTGGATATTTTCAGCAAACATTATTCAGGAGAATGTCAAGAATTGTTAGTTTTGTGATATAGCTTACTGTTAAAGACAAGTGTTTTATTTTAAAAGACATATGTGTACTTTAAAACCATTATAGGAGGAATTGAAGGACACAATCCTGTGAACAAGTGAGTGAATTTACTCAAATGAATTTCAAATGAGTTGACCCTCCCATTGCAACCCAAGCGAGTGAAGTTAATCACAAAGATTAATAGTTTAACATATGCATTTACTTGGGAGATGAGGCAAAACAAATATTTTAGGAAGCCATTAGTTTTAACTGGCATATTTCTGCTGCATTACTTCCAAGCTGGGTTTTCATGAAAGAATTTAGGTTTCTAGGGTTTCTCCCCAATGTTTTAACTTACAAGACCAAACAATTCATATGCTATAGTATCCTATTGTTGGACAAAATTGATTATAGTCCTTTGGAAAGTAAGAGATCTGCATTAATAGTTTTTCTTCTACATATTTTACATACTATTTGGCCTTGCGCTTGGAAAAAGGAAAAAGTGATATTAGGATAGTGGATATTGTGATTCTAAATTAAGAATTTTAAAAATGTTTCAAGTCCTCTCCAGTAGAACTGCTATCATTCTGTCATCATCATGCTGCAATCATTCTGTCAAAGTCAAATTGTGCCAGAAGTTCAGTGGGAACACTCAGAGAATGGTACTTGGTCCTTACTGGTGGAAAATAAATATTCCATTTGATGTTATGATATAATTGTGAGGATATTACTACGTTGGTCATCCAAATATTTTTATTGCGTTTCTGAGATCATAGAATTAAAGAGTGGCTTGGGTTGGAAGGTTCCTTAGGGATCATCTAGTTTCAATCCCCTTGTAGTGGGCAGGGATGCCTTTCATTGTACCAGGCTGCTCACAGCCCTCTCCAACCTGACTGAACACTGCCAGGGATGGGACATCCACAGACACTTTCAACAACTTGTTCCAGTGTCTCACCACCCTCACAGTGAAGATTTTCTTCCTCAAATCTAATGCAGACCTACCCTCTTTCATTTTAAAGCCATTCCACCTTGTGTTATCACTACCTGCTCTGGTTAGAAGCTTCATCTTTCTTGTAGGCTCCCTTCAGGAATGGGAAGGCCACAGCTAGGTCACCTGTATGCCTTTTCTTCTCTAGGCTGAACAATTAGCAGGTCCCTGTCCTCCCTATGCTGGGAGCCCACATCTTGATGTCCCTTCTCTGGACTTGCTCCAGCAGGTCCCTGTCCTCCCTATGCTGGGAGCCCAGAGCTGGATGCAGCCCTGCAGGTGGCATCTGAGCAGAGCAGAGCAGAGGGGCAGAATCCCCTCCCTGGCCCTGCTGCCCACGCTGCTTTGGATGCAGCCCAAGATACCATCAGCTTTCCTGGCTGCAGGCACATTGCCAGGTCATGTCCAGGTCTCACCCACCAGCACACCCAAGATCCAAATGTCATGGTTTTTTCTGTTTATTTCGTAAGTTGTATTTTAAGTTAAAAGGTCAATTCAATGTCAATTCACCAGTGTTTTGTAGTACATTTAATTTTGGGTAATAAAGGGCTATTTTTCCAAGTCTTTAACCATGCCAAATTTGTTGTCCAAATTGATCAGAGAAAGATAGTCTAGTGGACTTTCTGCATTTGTCTTTCTCTTCTGTGGTTTCTGATCTGCCTCGTGAAATAACCAACAGAACTGGCAGCTCAATTTCTGTGGCTGTGGCCATCACAGTGTTTTCAAAAGACATTTTCATTACATCTTTGTAAATATGCAAACCATCATTCCCTTTGGGGAGTGCCTGTAAATACTGACAGTCCACCATTGGCAATACTTGTGCTCCCTGCATCTCCTCTGGGATTTGCTTGAGAATTTCTTGGTACCTCTTCTCCTTACAAAAAGAAAACACAGGTATAAGAAAGTCCTGGCCCAAAGACTTGAAAAGATGGCCCGAAGTAAGTGTTTCACTCAATGATGAAACAAGCTTGTCAATAACTGTTGTCAGTTGTTTAAGTGGTGCTGTAATTCATGCCAAGTGCACTGAGATGTATGTCACTCTTAGGGGGTATCCTATCCCTCTCCATCAGTGACTGACCCTACGCTCACGGCGGAGGCACTGGATCAGACCATTGCCGCGTTCGACACGGTGGAGGATCTGCTCAAACACTTCAACCCTGACTCCTGGCAGGAAGACCTGGAGAATCTCTACACAGACAGTGGGCACCATTATCGAGGCAGGAGCTACCATGACAGGAAATCCAAAGGTAGGAACAGACTTTGGGACATACTTATGCATACTTTGGGACAAGGACAGGATATTCTTTCACTCCTCATAGGAAAGTCCATCAGTCACGTGCTCATGGTTCTGTTGGAGTCACAGGCCAAGGTACCAAGTGTTAAAACCAGCGATGTGTCATTTAATCCTTAATCAGTTTCCAGATAGGATCTCACTTGAGGAATCAGACTGGAAACTGCCCTTTTTCATGATAAATTCACAAATAAAAACACATGCCCACATGTAAAGACAGATGGTTCTCAGCTTTACCCTCTTAAGCATTGCTTTGTGTGTAAAGCATGGAGTTCCTAATTACCTGTGTTATCATCCTTCTTTAAATACCCTGCTTAGGGACTGTTCTCTGCTGAGTGAGGAATAATCACTTTTATCACATTGTGCTTAGGGAAGCATCTGGTGCAGACACCTGTATGTGCAGCTGGTTTTTTTAGGATGTGAACATCTCACTGTTTTTCATTATGTTGGCAGGGAACATTATGATGGTTTAACATCTTTGTCTGTAATTGAGCAAAGCACACATTTCTGGGTTATGTTTCTTGTTTCCTCCTGTTAGTTCAAATTATCCACCAAGTGGTAAAGCAGAGGGGCATTTAGCTGGCAGTACAAAGCCATAATGATAAAGAAACACTACTGGGAGGACACAATTGTTCTTGGGGATAACCATGCACTGAAGGGCCTGATGAAATTGCCCTTCATGTGCAGTACAGATGTAGGAGGTCTGTTAGGATTCTCCAGGATGACAATTGCTGTAGTGTTCACAGAAGATCTAGAGTGAAGAATTTAATTTGATTTCTCTTGTTGTCACCTATTTTCAAGTGTATTCACATGCATTCTTTTTTATAACTTTAAATAATTCCCAAAATTATATTCCCAAACTTAAAAGTTCCAATTCTGTGCAATCTACCATTTATTCACATCTCAGATCCCATCCCTCCATACCTTAAGCATGTTCTAAGGAGGGAGAGAGAATTGTAGTTCTGTGTTTGTAACTTACTTGTTATCAAATTATGAGATTTTGCTCTTAAAAGATATACATAGATTGCATCCGTATTAGGGAAACCTTATTTAAGAAGTATTCCCAGGCCCTGAAATACAATCACCATATTGCTAAATCATCAGCCTGGTCATGAACCAGGATGTGGCAGAGGCCACCTGCCATTCATGTGTCCACCTTGATTGGAAAGTAAGAGGTGAACGGTGGACTGTGGGCTGTCCTGTGGCTGTTGTCCTTGGAGGACAAGGAGAATAACCTCAGACACATACAGTGCACTAGTAGACACAGTACTGGTAAACAATTCCCAAGACAAGTTGGCTTTCTTTGTTTCTGGGCTCAGCCCTTCAAAGGAATATGTGATAAAGCCCTGAGCATTCATTCAGCAAAACGTGAATCCCTTTACTCCCTTTTGGCACCTCAGAAATTCCAGGTAACCACCACAGATGTTGTTGGGGAAAAACTTCACCTAGGTGTCACTTCATGATTGTCATGAGTGGTGTGATCTCTGTGGGGTTGTGTGGAACATGATCTGTGTGTCCCTTATTCATCCAGGCTGGATTTGGCAGCAGTAGATAGGGATAAAAAAGAAATGAAGGGCCTATTCTGTTTTTAATAAAAACTGATTAGAATCTGGTTCCCCAGAAATCATTTCATTCTCAGATCATATTTGGCCCAGTATCCCATATATTTAAATAACCATATAAATATAAAATAGCATTTGATGCTTTATTGATGCTAATTATGCAGGCTACAGATATCAATCTGATCCAGTAGTGCTCAGAAAATTCAGATGCATGACATTTTCTCCATTTATTATAAATGTAATTCAGCTTCTTGTGTAGCAGGAAGCTAAACATTTTTCCAGTTACAGTTTTAATACTTGATTTATTTTAATAGGAGTTTTTGGTGGTGGTGATTTGGTTACAGGAAAAAACAAAAACAAAACACACAAAAAAACCCCCCAACAACTTTTATAACAGTTTTCCTTTTGTTTTCAAACTAAAGGCCAAAATCCCTAACAGTTAGCAGCTCTCTGGGCTAACGTACCTCACCACAATGAAATCTTTTAAAAAATTCAGTTAAGAATTTTTATTTAGTCATAAACTTCTGACAAGATTAAAGGCTTGTTCTTGGATGATGTGAAAAGTAAGGAATAGCTTTAACAAATCCTCAATTTAAAAATGCTTCGTGTCTTTTAAATACAGACAGTGTGGATCTCTGAGGAATGTTTGCAGGCACTGGGGTAACCTTGCAGCAAAGAGAGCAGTAGATTATATCATAATTTATTTCAGATACCTGTCTGTTCTGGCTTAGAGCTCAGGGGTTTTTTGTTATCCTAAGTTAGAACAGCCCTGAGGCAGTAAGAACAATTTGATGTAATCTCTGCCTATCTTTCACAGCATTTTCAGATCACACCATATAAATGGTATATATTAATCACTAATAATTTCACTCCTATCCAACCTTCTGCCCATACCAAACTCTGGCACAAAATTGAGCTAAAAGAGGTAGAGTTGCTGAATACTAATTCCAACAACAGGGATAGGTGATAAATGATATTTAAATGGTATGCTTTCTTAATTTGCCAATTAATAATCTACAAATATCAAGGTCAGGCAAATAAGAAGAGGGTATTTTATCATAGCTGAAACTCACAGAATCAGGGAATAGATGAAGTGGGAAGACAGCTCAAGAACTTAATTGCCCCTCCTCATGGCAGGGTCATCAATAAAAGGTTGCTCATGACCATGTCAAGTCAGGTTTTTAATATCTCCAAGAATGGAGGCTGCTCAATCTCTCTGAAACCACTCTCTGAACAAAACCAAACAAACAAAAAGTAATTTTCAACATTTAAATAGGTTTTCCTGTGTTAAACTTTGAGTCCAGAACCTTTTATTCTTTCAAAGTAGGCTCTGGCTCCATCTTTCTTTCATCCCTGAACCAAAGCAAACTGTAAGAGGTTCAACAAGGCCAGGTGCTGGGTCCTGCACTGGGGTCACAACAAGCCCAGGCAGTGCTGCAGGCTGGGGACAGTGCCTGGGAAGCTGCCTGGTGGAAAAGGACCTGGGAGAGCTGGTCAACAGTGGCTGAACATGATCCAGGGTGTGCTCAGGTGGCCAAGAAGGCCGATGGCATCCTGGCATGGATCAGCCATGGTGTGGCCAGCAGGAGCAGGGCAGTGACCGTCCCCCTGTGCTGGGCACTGCTGAGGCCACTCCTCAAATCCTGTGCTCAGTTCTGGATTCCGTGATTTTTTGTATTTGTACACATTAATATATGCATATACAGATCAGTCCCTGCCTGGATTATCTCTTGCAAGTACCTGAAAGTTGAAGAGTGTGTGGATTAAATCTATATTTATGGTAGCTCTAGTCTGTCTACAAAATCTGGTCTCACACCTCTACAATACTGATGCAGTTCTACTAAGTGCATTTCTTTCTATTGAAATCAAAATTGCATTTCTATTGAAATTTATATTGCATTTCTCACTATTGAAGTGAGTTATTAGTATGAAATGTGTCTCACTAGTAACCACATGAAGTTTGAAATTTAAATCTATATATGTGCAGCAAGGTTTTTTGTTAACCACTCCAGTAAAAGTTGACTGTAAAATCACAGTCCAATCCAGACTGGCAGAACAGGACAGAAAAGGGGAAGACACATTCAGATTTTCACAATTCTGAAATGAGAAGCATTGTAAAAGCCATAAACTATGGTGTACACCTGCATGAAAATATTATAGATATTTCAAATAACCCCTGAATTTGTAAATATACTCATAAAAGTTTGCTGCCAATTGCTGCATTTTAGAAACTGAAAGTACGAATATTTGGCTTTATGTTCATCCTAAGCTCTTAGAAAAAAAGCAAGTCATGCCAAAGTATATACTTTAAAATAATTCCTTTTACATTGCTGTAATATATTGCTGACCTCAGTGTCATAGTAATTTGGTTATTACAAATAAAAGGATCTACAAAACGATGTCAGTAGCTATTGGGTTATTTAATACTGTTCATGGCAAGAACACAGGTATAGAAGTAAACATCTATGCATCACAATTGTGTTCAACTTCTTCACAAAGAGGTTTCTGTTTTTCTAGAGAGTCATAAGGAGAGTTCAGACATGTTTCAAGGAAGTGTCTTCATCCTAGTTTAAACATCTGAAAGTATGAATTTATCTGGTTCTAAAGCATTAGAAGAGCTTCTAAGAGATACTATTGTAAACAGTTCCAACCATCAATTAAATACTAACTTTTCCCACATACTTGTTTGCATTTATGTTTTGCTATTGTCTCTGATTTTTTACCTCCCATTAAATAAGGATTTTTAATTAAAAAAGACCTCCACCTGTGAAATGGTTTGTGTGCAAATGAAGACAGAAAGGAAAAAGAACAAGTTCATTGTTTCTCATAGAAGTAAATCCAAATGTCATGGGACCAGTACCCAAAGAAAGGGATTGTCTTTAGAAAAAAATGGAGTGTTTTGTTTTGTTTTGTTTTCCCATAGATAAACCTGGGAAGCAGGAACACATGTAGATAGATACATTCTGGTAATTAACAAGACTACCCCTGCCTCTAAGCTCATTTTCTTTTTTGGAAATGGTACACAAGAAGCCTTTGGCTATCAGAGGAAATTAATCAGGTGGGACATTCTTGCAATAGCATCTGTCTGCAGTGACAGCTTTACAAGTTAAATAAATAAACACTTGCTGGCATAACCACAATGCTCTCTGGAAGTGAGGTCGGATCATGGGTCTTCACAGAATGTTTCTGCTGTTCATTGCCAAATCAGTTCCCAAACTGGCAAGCTTCACCATGCCGTTAACAATAGTTTCTAATTGCCATTAGTTAAAATGGTCTAGCAAGAAGTTAAAATTTTAATGTTGTTTCTCAGAGGCTTGCAAGCAGTGGCCAATAAATTACTGCAAATGTCCATGCACTCTTCCTTGAAAGATTCTGGGATGGCTGCCAGCAAGTTTCAGTGCACCAGACAGGGAGTGCAGGCATCACAAATGCTGAATGCTTGCTCATTCATGGCTAATTTCAACATTCCAAGTATATGGAATACCTTCTTAAATAGCTGATAATTTAAAGTGTTCCCTGTGCTTAAAAGCCAGAATATTTCTCCCACCCTTCCTTGTTAGGAACCAAGTTGTCTGTAGCATGCAAACTGCAGACATTCATTCATTTCACAATCTGATTCAAATCTACATTCCTACCTTCTCTCTCGGTGACAAATGAGATTTTCCCTCGCATGTTACACGATGTAATTGTTGGTCACTGCAGTGAGAGATTTTCTTATTAAACCCTTTTTTAAAATGCTAGTGAAACTTAGAGCATGTTATTTATCACTGGAATAAGCTGCTCTTTTCCATTCATTTCAATGAAACTGTGTCCAATAGTTTGTCCTGCTTTTGCTATTTGACCTGTACCACAGCTGGTAATTGGTTTGCCAGTCCATAATAGTCCTATATATTTTGCCCTTTGTTCCATGAAAACAGCTATAATCCTACTGAAATCTTGACCTTTTGTTCCTCTAAAATAATAGTTGCTGTATTGAGGAGGTTTGTCTTGGTGTCGTGAATCTGCAGTAAATTCAAATTGCAAGAACTTCTTAGCTCCCATGAGAAGGATTTAGATAGCTTCCAAGTTTCCAGGTATATTTAACAAATTGCTTATTGTGATATCATTAAGCATGTGCAGTGGAAAGTCAAAACCATCAGCCTTATGTGTTAAAGTCTAAAAGCCACAGGGTTTGGTCAAAATTTGGTATAGAGAAGAATTATTTCATCGGAGTATTTAGATGATTTAAACAGCAGAAGATGCGGCTCAGAAATTATATTTTGTTTGTTATTACCAGTAATTGTGAGGATATTGTTATGTTCATAATCCCAGTGTTCATTGTTACACTGTTGAGATCATAGAATCACAGAATGGTTTGGATTGGAAGGAAACCTTAGAGATCATCTAGTCCCAATGCCCTTGCTGTGGACAGAGCCTACTTGCGCCAGACCAGGTTGCTCAAAATCCATCCAACCTAGAACACTTCCAGGGATGGGGCATCCACAGTCTCTCTGGATACCTTTTCCAGTGTCTCACCAGCCTCACATTAAAGAATTTCTTCCTAATATCTAATCTAAACCTACCTTTTTTTAGTATGAAGCAATATCCCCTTGTCCTATCACACTTGCCCTTGAAAAAAGTCCCTCTCCAACTTATTTGTGAATTTTCCAACTCAAGTTCGGCCACACCATAGCTTCAGTCAGATGCTCTTCAGTCATTGCTCTGAATGTATTTGATGGCTTTAACAATGCCCCTAGTTTACCTGCAGATCTTTAGCACTGTTGACCCCAGTGTTACCCTGTGGGGAGCACAACATATTAGCCAGCTACCAGTTGTACTTGGAATTGCAGACCATTTTCTTCAAGTCTCTCAGATATTCCAGTTATCTACTGAATTTGTAGCCCACCTATTCCATTATATCTCAGAAATCTGGCTGCAAGGATGCTATGGATCACTTTATGGATCCCCTTGTCTGTCATGTGCCTGGGCATTGCTTCCAAGAAGGATTTGCCCCTTAATTTTATCATGGGCTGAGCAGTCTGCAGCTGCCAGAATCCTCCTTGCCTTGCTTGTAGATGGCTTTGACATGTGGTATAGGGATATCATGGCAAGGTGGCACCATCCCTTATACCTTAGCTCTGCTCTGAGACTGATGCATGAAAAAAGTGTAGAATGTTCAGTTAGGATGATGTTAAGACCATGTGTGAATTTGGAACAGATGAAGTGTTAAAAGCAACCATACCAGACCGCCTGTCTTTTTAAAATTAATCAGTGACCAGCAGCAGAGGTTTTCTCCTCAGTCTTTAAGGCCTCCCTTTTCAGAATAAAACATGGCATTAGCTGCAGTCTCTGATTTCAGTGCCTACCTCTTATTCAGATCATGGAATCACAGAATATTTTGATGAATGCTTCAAGGTAAACACATGCCATAGAGCTATGTGAAATGAGAATGGTTTTAAGCAGAGGATTTAAGGGAAGGAAGCGCCATTGGGCCCAAATATCCAGTTTAGTGCTCCAGTGCATCTCTTTTATGTTTGCTTTACTTTTAAGCTGTCTCTGATGCAGACATTCTGCAATAATACTTGGGAATTATTTGCATCCAGTCTAAAGAACCTTTTAATTCTAGTTTTAAATTAAGGACTCCAGTGGTTTCAGTCCTTGGTAGGTAAAGCAGCTGGATTTCACACCAATCACACCAAGGCTCGATTACATTTTAGTCACAGCAGTGAAGTGGTGCATGAAACTGACTGTACTGTAAAATCTCATTGTTATATGGATAAGGGAATGGACTAGCTCCAGACAGTAAAACAATCCAAAGACAGGAAAAAATGCGTATTGAAGCTTTCAGCAGAGAGTTATTCAGAATAAAATATGTTCTTTTGTTAGGGGCCAATAAACCGTAATCTAGAGTTTAGGATTTAATTAGGCAATGGGAACTGTTCTTGTGTGTCAGTATGGTGCTACCAGAGCAGAGTATACATTGTTCACAGAGTACACTGTGTACTCACCTTATTCCTATCAAGTACTGCAGGTCTGTAGAGCACAGGAAAAAAGAGTGTAGGTGTTTACCTCCAAATAAATTTTAATGGAAGATGACTCGTGTATCTCTTAAATTGTTTATTTAGGCTTTTCTTCTCTGCTTAAGGTTACTTATTTTCATGTTTTCAACATCACTAAAAGAAGACCTTTCTGCTTATCCATGTATCTCATAGATATTGCCCTGGATTGCTGCAGTGTCAGTGTGGATGATCTAGGTTTCCCCTCAAGCGATCTCATTAGTGATGAAGGAAGAAAATTTTCAGCCCTCCTCTGCCTTTAGTAAATTTTTCCTTCGTATCAGCTGGCTGAAATGAATACTAGCCAGATAGTACTCTGCTTTACCAGTTAGCAAAGCTGATAGCAAAGATCCTGATGAGAATGTTTAGAGGTGTGGGAAACACTTCCCTGTGGAAAGAATTAGCCTGAAATCCTGCAGTGAGAAGAGGTGGCTTTGAAGAATGACAGTGGAGAAGAAAATATCATCTGTTAAAACAAAGAAATCAATATACCCTGGACTTGCCAGTCCTGGCTGAGGACACTCACAGTGTATTTTTCTCTCAGTGCATGAGTATACCACCAGTCCCATTGATTTTGTGCTTATGGCAGGAGGATGATCTATACCTCTTCTGGAGAGATGCTAGCTCTCTGGAGAGAACCACTGAGATTTCATGGGGGAATGTATAATAATTGCTATAAAATAGCAATTTATCTGCTAAATTCCCATTGACTGTGATAACACCTTGTCAGGAAAGCAAATCTGCTATGATTTTCTATAATAGCAGTTCTGACATTTATGTACCCATGCCTCTTGCATATCAGCCTTGTGAATATCTCCAGGTCAAATTGTAAAGGTCCATGATATTTACAAATCAACAGCTTTTTCCACAATTAACTTAGTGGTGTTGACAAGGCCTGAGTCACAGGAAGTATGAAGTGTCTTTGTTGTAAGTTTTCACATATTTGTATTAAAGCACAAGCATAAGTGTTCTCAGAACCAGAGGTTATGTTGACCTGTTAAACATGCCCTGAAAATCTGATATGTTCACAAACACTGGACCGCTACCCCAGTTCTCATGTGAGCCATCCCTATTTTCCTGTTGATGCTTCTGTCAGCAAATACGGTTAGGAGTCAAACTCAACACAAGTTCACATGTCCTCCACTCCTCCACGAATTGCTCCTGAGCTTTGAACACTTAGTTGGTGGACAGAATCCTAAGGAAAGAAGAAGACAGAAAAGGAAGAAAAAGAAATCTGTTTCTTTAGAAATGTAAAACACATTAAATTTGTTCCTTTTGTCTGTGTCACAGTTGTGGAAAATACATTTATAAAAGCGGGTTTTTGTTTCATTTTAGCTTCACAAGATAAAGCTAGAAACAGCATTTAAACTCACACTTGATAGTCTGTAAGTTATTTTTATGGCTGGCTTTACCACTTGTTTACATGACAGATCTCAGATACTAGGCATTTAAACATCAACCAACTACTGGGATTCAATGAGCCTATTAATTTTAATTGTATTTATTTGTATGCCTATTATAGTAACATTTACCAGATGAAATTAATACTGCTTAGATTGGTTTCTCCATATAAAAATGAATTATCTAAATTCTATTCATAAACAGTACAGACAGGCAACTTGAGGGAGAAAGTCATGCAGGCTGTCCTGAATGCTCTTGCCAAGGAAGGGATGAATCACTCTCCAAAAATGTTTCTCTACTGACCACAGGAAGGGCCTTGTTTTTGCCCATAGTAAAAAAATAGATCTTAGCATCTAAGTAATCCAGGTATAAACAGAGGAGAGAAGAGAGCAGCAGAGGTGGAATCTCTTGCCCAAGGATCCAGTGATGAGTGACAAAGCAAATAAAATGACCAGTCTTCAGCTTTGAGGCCAGTATTTTACTGCAAACCTTCCCTTCACCTTTATAGTCAGTGTGATCTCTGCTGTGGCAGTCAGTGGGAGAAGGATGACAGCCTGGATGGCCACCTGTAATGATTTAAAATTGGAAGGTGGATGCTTATCTGTTCAGAAATCACTCCTGTAGTTCACATATTTTTCAACAAGCGCCCCATCACTCTGTGTTATTGACTGCGTGGGGAGCAGCATAAAGCAGAGGAATGTCCCACTCTGACCGCACTAATGAAACTTCTTTTGCATTGCAGTTGACCTGGACAGGTTGAATGATGATGTGAAGCGTTACAGCTGCACTCCAAGGAACTACTCTGTCAATTTAAGGGAGGAGCTGAAGCTGACAAATGCCGTTTTCTTCCCCCGCTGCCTCCTTGTCCAGCGCTGTGGCGGAAACTGTGGCTGTGGTACTGCAAACTGGAAATCCTGCACCTGTGTGTCAGGGAAAACAGTGAAAAAATATCATGAGGTATTTTCATTTATTACTTGTTTTGGATATTTACTGCTTCCATGGATTCTCAAGTATTTTCTAATAGCTGTGTGTGCTGCTTGTTAGTAAACTGTGTATGTGTGAGAATGGGGTGTTGGCAGTAGCTATGAGCAAGTTAACTTAGAAGAGGTTGGAGAGAACTTTTGCCACCTCTGAGTGGATGCCACCACAGCAACCCAGTGAACTTTGTTTCAAAAATGAGCCTTATGTTGGACTGATTTTTCACAGTCAAGGACTAATACAAAGTAAATGTATATACCACTGGAAATACTTTCTTTAGTAACAGAGAGTCATGGGTTCCTTGAGATATTCAACTTATTTCCTCTTGCTTTAAACTTGTGCTCACACTTGGAAATTACAATTCAGTCACTTGCAAACTCTCTTCCCTTCCAGATTTATTACTTATAGGAGGCAGCTGAATCATTCAGCCTTAGCTTTTTTCTCCCACTCAGCAAATTTTAAGGAAGGTAAAATTTTTGCATAGGAACAGTGCCCATTATTTTAATTCATTCAGAGCTCATCTAGAAAGGAAAAACACAAGGAAAGAGCATTTTGTGTTCTTGCCTCTAATGCAGCATTTTGAGATCAGGACATGAGCAATGTTCCCTAAAGTGAGCATATCTAGGAAAGTTGTTGGTAGTTGCCTTTCAATTGTTGGAAGGTGGGGTAGCCACATGCCACGCTAACTTACTTCTGGCACATCTCTCCTCTAAGAGCCTGGTTTACCACTTGTGAAAATGAACTTTATGGACTTTAAAGCTGGATGTGATGTAGGCTCATAACATTAAGGCATCACCTTAAGAGACCCTGGGGCTGCAGTAGCAGAGGGTTGTTGAAGGTGAGAACTTGCCCACGCTGTGAGCAGTGTGGCTGCTCTTTCCAAAAGTAAGAGATATTTTCTCACACATAACTGCAGAATACAGCATACTCCAAATGCTAGGACTGGAGAATAGTTAATATTTTCTCTAATTTTAAGCAAGATGCAAGGGATGACCCCAGTAATTACAGAGCAGAAAGCCTTATCTCAGTGGTAGAAAAGTTAATTGGAAAAAAATTGATAGGTATATAGCACCTAGATGACTATGAGCTGATAAAATTAACTCGGAATGCCTTATATATGAATAAATATTTATACAGCACCACAACATTGTACAAGAATGCTAAAAGGACTGGCACCTCCTGCAGAGAGCAAACAGTCAGCCAGACAAGATCAGACATGGATTAGAAGCTGGTTAAGAGATAAAGAGCAACGAGGTGGAAGAGACAAGCAATTTTCTAAATGGGAAAGGGCAATCTGAGGGTGCCCCTAGTACAAAGATTATTATTTCATGTGTGTTCGTTCTGTAGGGAGGCAAACAGAGAGGTGGCAAAAATGACAGGTGGCACAGGAGATAACATACTTGAACAGCAGAGAAGGCTGTGAGGAATTTCAGAAGGTCTTTGTGACTGCTTATAAATGCAGGTTAGAAAAGCAGCAAGCATTAGGATGAGTGCTCTCAACTATTTATTCATATAACACTGAGTGTGTGAGGGGAGGAGGAAGAAATGAGGGGTGGAAATTGGGCTAAAGGTCAAGCAGTGAATCACTGTGAAGAGCTTCAGGAAAACAGTTGTTTAGTGTAGTGACAAGAAAAAGACAAGTGACGGTCTTCTGCAGGGAAGGAGATGAAGGGGTAATAACAGTGAATGCTGTCGTCTGGAAAAATTGGTGGGATACCAATTTATACAAGGTTTATTCATACAAGAGTGTGATGACTGATGCTTAAAAGGACAAAGGCAGGACTAAAAAAATAAATAGAAGCAGCAAGCATACATCACGACAGATGTAGAGGAAGATACAGATCAAAAACATTTGTAAGGAAAGTGGCATAAAAGTTTTGGATCATTTCATTTAGAAAAAAATTCTAAAGAGAGGACACAGTGAAAGATAGGAAAAAAATGAATAGTAGCCAAAGGAAAATTAGAACTAAAATTATTCTTAAATAATCTTTTCCTTAAGAAAAAGAACAAGGGAGAGACTGGAAGGGAACTAATTTAAAAATATAAAAAGCAATTGGGTTTTTTTCCCAGTAAATCTGTATGGAATTTCAACCTTTAATTATGAGTTGTGCATAATTCAGAAGATTTCTGAAAGACCTAGAAGTCAAATATAAACTATGGAATCTTGGGTTGCACCTCTGTCAGAAATTAGGTCAACTGTTGAGAGCAGCTAGAATGAAAAATGCTGATTATAAACATGTTATCAAGCACTTTTTTCAGGTGTTAGGAAACAGCTAGTGCTAGAACACCAGAATATCACACTAGCCAGGTACTGCTCAGCATCAGGATGGCATGACTTATGGCTACTCCAAATTAATCACTGGATTCAGGAAATTCAACATTCATACAAATATATCACTGCTAATTTATTGTCCTACTCATTTCTACTCTGAAAACCATATGAATTCAAGACAGTGTTTCATCTTTAACGTCAAATGGTCTTTGTAACTTTAAATTTAAATTTTATCCCTTAGGGATGAATTAACAGCTCACTGAGGAGATATTTAGCCAAGTGTCTCCCATTAACATGAGTGGAAGTCATGCAGATAAATTCATGTATGACATACAAAAGATGTGTCCATTAATTTTAGTCCAAAATGTTTTCCACTTTATTATTATTATTATTAGCCACACACAGTTAATCAGTTTTATTCTTATTCTCCTTTGACGCTTTAATTTTACTTAAATACCAGGTGGAAAAGGCACTGAGGAGAGGCCCCTCCACGTGCCAGTTTTACAACCATAGAGACAGTTTACTGTCTTAAAAGCCAATTTGAAACCCACTGACCTTATCCAAAGAGCCTTTAGTTGCACAACGAAGGATGGAGCTTTACACTTTATGAAATCCCTAGCACCATTAATTTGGTTAAAAAGCTCAGCCTTCTACTGCAGGAGGACATAGGCCGGATTCAAACACAAGTCTCAGTTAATTTGATTTACAGAAGACACTAGAAGGGAATATTAGGTGGTGGAGCAAATAAGGTGTTTGAAGTAGCTGGAACTGAGCCCTGCAGACCCCAGACCCCTTCTCTTGCCAGACTCATTTTCCCTAACTTCTATCCTGGAGCTTCTTCTACTGAGCTCCTGAACCTGCAAGAGCTTTGTGTCCTGTACGTGGAAAAGTAAAAGTGCCTCTGGAGAGAGAGCTTAAAAGTTCCCTGGCATTTCTGAGCTACCCAGTATTTCTGTACGAGAAAGACAGGCAGGCAGATTTTCCAGAAGCGATAGGCTCCTTTTTGGCTTTGTGGTGAGTGCTGAGGTAGCTGTGTGTTGGCAGCTGTGGGGACCTTGAAGTACAGGGTGTTTCTTGAGAGAGAGGCTTCTAGTCCAGAGGGATTTCAAGGTTATCTTCTCCTTATGCTTTTTAGTTCTCTCTCAGTTCCTGTTCAAAGCCTCCCACTGTAATCACTGAGCACTCTCTCCTAGCCTAGCCTCTCAGGACTAATAGCTATCATGTGGAGCCTTTAATTTTCCCAAGCTGAGAGTGCTGCTCCAGTTCCCTGAATGGAATGTACAGCTCTTTTCTATCATGTCTGACTGTAAGAAGTGATGCAACAGCAGGGAAAATGAGAACATGAGATGACCACAATAAGGGGTACCTTTTTCTTTATTGTCTTGGGCGATGTTAATCATGAGATCTTCAGTCTTCTTTATAGTCTGGAAGTTTGCCATGACTTTACCAAAATACTCAGCAGTTTTCAGAAATGAAGGGGGTCATATCTTGGGTAAACAGATTGTTTTATTGGTGGGTTATTATTTTTTTTTCCTTGCAGGAGTCTTGTGATGCTCTGTGGTTTTCCATGGCTTTTGGGTTTGCTTTGGAGCAGAGCAAATACTCTGGACAAATACTCATGACTTACTATATAGTGTCACAAACCTTTCAAACCAAACAAGCCAAGTCCTGGCAGTGTCTGAAAACGTCTCTCAGGCATAGTCTGCCCTAAGT
Source organism: Pycnonotus jocosus (assembly GCA_013400435.1). NCBI lineage: Eukaryota > Metazoa > Chordata > Aves > Passeriformes > Pycnonotidae > Pycnonotus > Pycnonotus jocosus. The sequence goes on from VWYP01010588.1 coordinate 95,348, forward strand.
AATACTGAGTTACATTGCAATGCTCTGTGCAAGGGAAAGACAAAGCAATAGGTGGAAATGGATGCAGCATACCTTAATTGAAGCTCAGCCCTACTGCTGTTTAACTTTCTAAAGTGGACCTGATTTAAAGTGTGTTTCCCATTGCAGTTCATTCCCTTAAAAATGCCTGGAGCTGCTCTTTAAAGAGGCACAGGCTCTAAACGTGGAGATTACTCAGCACAGAGAAGGTGTGTGGGAACTCAGGCCAGGACTCAGTCCAGCTGTGGCTGTGCTATCTGGCCAGCATTCCCATACCTCACAGAAACAAGAAATCAGTTTCCCCATCTCATTGCTGTAATTGATGAGATGTGAAAAGAGTTTCTATGGGGAATAAATGCTCTTAAGGTAGCAACCAGAATTTGTCAGAATGTTTAAACCTCTGCAAACACAGTGCTGAGCTGCACAGCTAAGAGGCATATAAGGAAAAAAGAAAAGGGGTGACGGCTGATTGCAACTTTTACCTACTTATCTGTCCCTCCTGTAAAGACTGATGTGTTGTCCTCTGTCTCTAAGGTGCTTCTTCCCCCACCCCCATCCCACTCCTTTTTGAAACATGATGCCTCCATTCAAGTTTGATGTTGACTGGAGTTTGTCTGGTGCCTTCACAGGACATACATTCAGTTACTTCTCAGAGAGAAGGTTTTGGTCTGTGTTAGGGTGGCAATTCCATAACCTCTGGTGGCCTTGAGAGAGGCCCAGAGCACACAATACTGTACCTTGGCACAAGTTGCTGGGGCATAAAAAGTTTCAACTGAACCCAACATTGCAAAGAGAAAACAAGACAGATGGAATGTTATACAAGAGAAAAGAGCACGGGAGCACAACAGAGAATTAAAAAGTGGAACTTGAGTAAGACAAAGTTACTGCAATGGAGTTAAGAAATGTACTTAATACAATTTGATGCTGTTAGGGCTTTCCTCTTCTTTTATTTTTCAGAGAAATGAGAAATAAACCTTAAGGAGGCACTTGAGAGAGAAGACAATAATTCTCACCCTGTATTTACACAGGGAAACATAAGATAACTGGTCAAAAAATGATCCAAATGCCAGTGACACAATAAAGAGAATTTTCTAAGGGATTGAAAAGAGCTAGAATCATCAAAGCAGTGTGCAAGGAATATGGTCTGATTATTGTATGTCCTGGAGTTGATAGTACATGTGTAAAGGAGATAAAAGGTTGTTATGGTAATAAAGGCACAGAATTAGCCTGACAAAAGAGTTAATTCATGGAATATTGTACAAGAAGCAGCAATGGGATTTATTTGGAATGCAAGTACAAGGAAATAAAATGAGTCAGAAATGACTGCTAGGTCACGTGATGAGCAGAGAGAGCACAGAAGTGCCATGAGAGAAAAAAAAGGTTCATTTTTATTTTTCATCTAGATGAAAAATAAAGTTCTTGGGTTGACATCTGGAAGTTAAGCAACTGAGACATCCTTTGATACGTGTCAGGACAGAGAAGCAGCTTGTGAAGGAGGAACACCTGTATCTAGTCAGTGATAAAACCACAGCTGTAGCATGATGCACACATAGTTCCTGACAAGATCAGCAAAAGTGAGGATATTGTTGAAGTCACATATGTAAAAAACATCATAGCTTTAGTGAGTGCTTCAGGTACTTGAGTTTTTTAGCCAATTAATTTTTCCCATGTTTAATGTACTGAAACCAGGTATTTCTTATGCATACAAATTTAAAAATAGAAACAATAATCTCATCTGTATTTAATAATCCCTTTGTTTGCCTGCTTCCACTGATCAGCAAGCCAACTCATTTTTCTTGTCCCTGATACCCTGTAATTATCTCTGGTAAGAAAGAATACATCTTTGGGTCTATGTCATTGGTTTAGGCTGTGTTCCTACTAGAGTAAAGGTCTTTGTGCTAAATTGTGAACCACATTCCCATAATACTTGGCTTCTTATGCTCAGAACACAGTTAAACTGTGTGTGAACTTTGGATTAGGTAACTTTGAAAAATTGCGGGATAAGATTTTTTATGTCTATCAGAACTTGGATCTGTGTTGAATGTTTTGCACTTTTGATGCTTCCTCTTTCATGAATCTTAGACAAATACAATTTGGTTTGCATGCTAGAATTGTGTTATTTTTAGATGTGCAGGAGATTAGATAATGCTGCATAGCAGAATTTTAAAATAAGTTCTGCAAAGTACAAATTTCACTAGCTAAAATAGCATCCAGAGTTGCTCACCATCCTCTGTCACAAGAATATGAAGTTAATTAGATATTGGGTAAGCCATAATCATATTATTGATTTTCTGTAGGCTTCTTAAGCAAATCAGAAAGAAAAAAGAGCCCATTTTTGAGTGATGCTTAATTTTTCTGCTGGTCCTTAAAATACTGGCCAAGAATTAAAAAAAAAAAAAAAATACTGTTGTTACTAATAAGCAAATGAAAAGTCAAAAATGCCTATGTGGAACTTTTTAAAAAGTTTTGACTGGGTTTGCTGTCCCTCTTTGCATTTTAATAAAACAGAAATCAGCCATCATGTACTGTCATGGTTAAATATTGCCTGACTTCAAGGGTTGGTTATACCTGGCTAGGACCATCAGCAAATGCTGAAGGGATGGTTCACCTCATCTGGCTCTACTCATCTAACACTGTGAGTCCGGGCTTTGGGCTCCTTTCCTAGTCCCCAGAGCTAGCCCCACCAGAGGTGGGTGCTTCAGGTGAATCATGCTCTGGTGTTGCTCCTTCATTGTGGCTTCTACTGGAGACATGCCACATATGGATCAGGGTGAGCAGGTTATCTCCAGCTGGGCCCTTTTCCTGGCAATCATTGCCACTCTGCTGTCCTCAGCCCCTGGTCTTGAAATGTTCTTACAGACCTGATAGGGGCCATCAGCCCTGACTTCCTGTGCTCTACAGGTGACAGGAGAGCACCTGCTGCCCCCAGAGCACAACCCAAACTGGTGCCACACACCTTCTGGAAGGGCAGTCCTCAAACAGACTGGAAACCTCCCAGTTCCTTGCAGGGCTGTCCAAGTGGTCAGTGGGCCTGACTTAATCAAGTGTGCCCTAATTCCACTTGCTGGCTTCAGCTTCCAGATCCTGGTCTTTGTCATGGCTTTGATCTCATTTAAGGAGGCTTTCAGAAGCTGGCATCCAAATTCAATACATGATCAATGAGCAAGTTAGCTGGCAAGGAAACACATGTAAGCACTTCCTTTATATTTCCTACATCGCTGCCCCCAAGGAAAGTTAAGTGGTGTCTACAGTCATCTTACCTTGAAACTTCTCAGATGCTCAGGCACGTCTACAAACTAAAACACTGTCCAGCATATTGGTGTGCTCCTATGCATATTGGGGCTCTCTGTGCAGAAAATGCTCTGCTGCTCCTTTTTTTCATATCATCTATAAGCACCAAATCCGGCTCAGAAGCAGAATAATCTGTCTTGATTTTATTTTAATTGTTTTAATAGTTTTATGACCATAATTTACTCAGTGTTTGATGAGGGGGACATGACTGTAGTTACATGCTCTTTGTGAGGCAATGATCTGAGTAGCTGAGGCACTGCAGTTTGATGAGAAGTGACAGACATTGATCCTTTAATTTGAAAACTACAAGGTTGTTCTTTCTCACTCCCACAAAGGAAAACCCCAACTTTTTGAGCATTCTAGATCTGTCATATCCATATTTTCTTACAGATAGTGGTCCCATGAAAAAATGAGCGATAAAGTATCCTGAACAGAATTTATTTGAATTGTTCTCATTAATTCAGTAATTCCTCAGCTTTAAGGACATGACCATGTGATAAATAAACAGCAGCAAACAGCAGAATAAAGGGTTGTCTTCCATCTACTGTGGTCACCGAAATGGTCTTACTTCCAGATTCTATTAAATTCCCTTGTACTTAGATGAAAATAAACCTATTAGGTGGGAGTGAGACAGAGAGCTTTGAATATCAGTTCTGTGATCAGCTATTGAAGTAGCTGTGGAGAGGATCTGGACAGGCTGAATCTGAGAACAATTGTCAGAGGTTCAAAATGCCAGGTGCTGGGTCCTGCACCTGGGTCACAATGACCCCAGACAGTGCTACAGGATGGGGCAGTGGCTGGAAAGCTGCCTGGCAGAAAAGGACCTGGGGGTGCTGGTCCGCAGCAGCTGAAGATGATCCAGCTGTGCCCAGGTGGCCAAGAAGGCCAATGGCATCCTGGCCTGGATCAGCCATGGTGTGGCCAGCAGGAGCAGGGCAGTGACCATCCCCCTGGACGACTGGTGAGGTCACACTTCAAATCCAGGGCAGGGCAACATAGCTGGAGAAGGGTCTGAAGCACAAGTCCTGAGGGAGCTGAGGGTGTTTAGCCTGGAGAAAAAGAGGCTCAAGGGAGACCTTATCACTCTCTCTAACTGCCTGGAAGAAGGGTGTAGCCAGGTGGGTGAGCCTCTTCTCCCAGATAATAAGTGGCAGAACAAGAGGACATAGCCTCAAGCTGCACCCAGCGACGTTTAGACTGGATATAAGGGAAAATTTCTTCATTGCAAGGGTGGTCAAACATTGCAACAGGCTGCCCAGGGAAGTGGGAGAGTTGCTATTCCTGGGAGTATTAAAAAGGCATGTGGGATGTGGCATTAGGGGACAAAAGTTAGTGGTTGACTTGACGGTGCTGGGATGACAGTTGGACCCAATGATCTCAGAGGTCTTTCCCCACCTGAACGATTCTATGATTTGATAATTTCAGCTGTGTTCAATCACTATTTCCCTGTTTTGTCTGAGGAAGTGCCTGACAGTTCATTTTCTTATCAGCAAAGCCTATATGCTGTGCTCATGCTTCTTGATAGAAAACAAGGGAAAGTTCCCCAGCTGTCAGATGACTGTCAGGTCTGTTAACTTAAATACAGTCCACATCTTTGCTCTCATCCCATTGCATACTTTGATTTGCTCTCAGCTGGAGAAATCAATTCTATCTACCCATGACCTTGCAAACTACCAGTCATCTGGATTTGTCATATTTTGCTGGAAGATGTCGTTAAGTAAAGAATTTATCATGAGTTTAGTGACAGCATCTGTAGTTGATTTTAAAAGTACTTTTCTTAAAAAAGGGTCTTTGAAGACATGGTCTATTTTTAGCTCTATAATAATTGCAGCAACCTGATTGAGTTCAATTCTTTTGTGCTCGGAATGACATTGTGATACAGCAAATTGTCCTAGTGTCCACCAGGATTTAGTGGATTTATGGATGCAGTCAATGTATGCAATCAATTTAAAGATACTATATTTTTGTTGGTTTTTAAAAAAAGTAATATTACATGTTTCTGCATTTCTAACAGGGCAAAGTAACTGTATTTTCCCAACACAGTCCAGCAGCATGTCTATACCTTGCTTAGGCACAGTCCTTCCTTTCACTATTACATAGGCTAAATATAAATTTCATCACAAAATGGAGAACAAAATAATAGACTGTTTTCAGTGCTTATCACTTTTGATATATCTCGTGACTTTTCTAGCCTCAAAGCATTAATGTCAGAGAACAAATGGTCTAATCCTGAGAGGTGCTAACCTGCCTGCCCTTCCCCATCCTGCACAGCATCTCTGGTTGTCTTTGGCAAGTGCTTCACTTTCTGGGACTTTCTAATTCTGTTGAAAATGCTAATTCTCTGTTGACCTGGCACACAGCCTCTTATTCCCTGTCATTTCCAAAATTCTTGTATGGTGTTACAAGAATCAAAATACAGAAACGTCTTAGTAAAAAAAAAATAAAAAAAAAATAAAGACTGTTGAGTAACAGAGTGATCTGTTAGTTATAAATCGGTATGATCTGTTAGGACAGAAATGTGGGTGCTTCAGTGGTTGAGGTGTTGCTGACATTTAGGTCCCACTTCCCAGTTGACCACTGGCTTTGGGAGGTCATGCACTTAACAGACATCTCTCCATCTTTGAACAAGCAAAAGAAATCCAGTTGATCCAGCAGTCACTTGGCCAAGGTAGCTCTTTTATACAACCTACAACCCACTTCCTAGGGATCTCGAGATCATTTTGCCTAGACAGAATTTTTTCAGAAGTATCTATTATGATGTATACTTCCCTGGGAACTAATTTTGTTTTCTTGTTTGCTTGACATTATTCACAAAAAATTCTTCTAAAATCATTTAGGTCAAGGCAGAAATTTTTAAGGTAAGCCAACAAAACCCATATTCCACAGAAGCTCAGTGGTATCTGACACTTTTCTGCAGGGTCCTTCATCTCCTTCTGCATTTCACTAGTACTGAAGTTTTGGAACAATTCTAATGATATATGCTTCAGAAATTTCAAATTGCATAAAAAAAGTTCCTTCTTCTTAAGAGCAGAAATATTATACAAGGGAGAGGAGGGACAGGACAACTCAAATAGGTATGGAACTGCAAAAATGAGCCAAAGGAAACATGCTTGATAGTTCACATGCAAAGGAGCAACTCTGGACATGGTTAGGAAACTGCATGATATAAAGATACCTGACATAGGAAAAAATACACTCTGTCCAAGCTCCGTGACAAACAATACACAGGATGTCAAAGGGTGCAAAGAAAAAGCTGGAAATAAAACAAAAATGTGTCCAAATTAATGCCATTAAGGGCTGTTGGTGCCCTTGGGGCCCCGACGCTCTCATCCTCAGATCTCCAACAGCGTTTCCTAATCCAATGCATTTTTGTTGATCCTCCCAGGTGCTGAAGTTCATCCCCGAGGCTGGGCATACCAGAAAAAGAAGCAGAATCAGGAACAACATGTCCTTGGTAGATATACAGCTGGATCACCATGAGCGTTGTGATTGTGTCTGCAGTTCAAGACCACCCCGATAAAAAAGGAAAAACAAAGAAAGAAAAGAAAAAAACAGACACACTAATTGCATCTTACTGGACATTTCCTTTCAAGCAGGATTGCTCTGAGGACCTTTACTCACTAATCATTTGAAATTTGCTACTAGCCTGCCTTTGCAATTAGCAGAAGTCATTACTGTGCTGATTAGTGTCATGGCAACTAAACAGATATATCATACATTTATGTATCAGCATCCAAGAATTTAGGATTGTGGTTATCTGTAGCTAGATTCTGAGGGTTGAGATTTTACAAGCTCAGTTGCAGTCGTTAAGCACACAGTGCCCACTGAATTTAAATACTAGGTATGTAGGTATTTGTGGTAGCTGGCAATGAAATAGCATTGTGTTTGTTTTTCACTTACCTGTTCCTACACTCAAATTCTATTCCCATTTCTACCTCCTCAGCTCTCCTGATGGTAGGTAGGGTTTTATGGTGGGTATAAATGAAGAGAGAATTTGAGCCTGTAGGAGTGCAAACAGGTTTGTCCCACTCTCAGAGGGAACTTCCCAGCGTTCTGCCCCAACAGAGTGAGCTAGAACGCAAAAAACCCATCATTACATGAAATTGCACGGCAGTAAAGTCAAATCTTGCTGTTTGTACTCGAGCAAGCCATGTGCTGAAGTTAGTAGGTGCTTTGCATAAGCCAGGACCCTGAGGGTGGTAGGGGGTGCAGAGGCTGGTGCTTCTGCTGTGGTGGCTCCATGGCAGCCACCGCCCAAGTGCTTCTGCAAGAGGGGGCTCCTGCCAGCTCCCCAGGCAGATACCTGTGGGCTGGAACTGATTTTGGTCATTGCCTGCCTGATCTGGAATCCTGCCCCTTGTCCAAAGTGGCCCCACAGTTGCCCAAGAGGAGGCCCCTCTACACAAGGGAGAGACAACTCTCTCCTTGGATCCTCCTCGCAGCAGTTCGAGGAGTGCCGTGCTTTCCTGTGGAGGAGATGAAGACAGGGCACTTGTTTGTTGAAAATATTGATTTGTTTTGCAGTTGTGTTACTGGGAAACAAAGCTGTGTTTGAGATTTAATTACCATTATTTGGTTTGGGGTTTCTTTATTTGTTTTTTAACTTTGTCATATATGCATTAATCTTAGTTATCTGAGGTTAGTTGTCTCATTCCAGCTCTGTGCATCACCATGGTTAAAGTGTTGACAGTGAATTTCTTTCTTTTGATTGCATTTCCTGAAGCATATTAACTCATTAAGTAGTGTCTGTCAGTCATGGAAAATGTGCATCATTTATTAACTTCCAGAAGAATATTACTAAATACCACCTCATAATAAAATTAGCACTTTAAAGCTACAGCATAGCTTCCTATGCCTTTTAAACTATTACAAAAGTGCTCTAGTTCAAGAAAGAGAAGAAGATCCTTCCAAACTATCTTTAAGAATTTTCAAATGCTGCTCCAAAAATGTAAAAAACAGGCAGATTTAAGTTTAGCAAAGAATTGGAGTTTTGATTATGAATGTACCAGAGGGAATAGGGTGGCACATTTAATGGCTGAGGTTTTATGTTTTATAGTAGATATAGGCTGCATCAAATCATCTTCTCTGTGTTGGCTCTTGTCTTTCTGTCTCTCTAAAAGAGTGAAGTAGGTTGACAGTAATGCATTATAATTAGTGGAAAATGGCATGTGCTATAAAATACAAGGCCTTCAGTATGTTTTAGTACTCCACAGGTTTGTTACAAAAGCGCCCTAATGTTATCCTTTTCCCTCTTCATCAGCTCAAGTATTTTGTTAAGTGCTTTTTTATAATTTTAGCGAAACTTTGCTGAAAGATCCCTTAGAAATGTTGTGTTACTTTCTTTCCTGTACTTTAACCTTGGAGATTCAGAAACTGTGGGGACTTTATTATTTATATTAATTTTTCCTCCCTGGCTCCCAGATGTCTGTTTAAAAAACGCTCCTGAATGCTTACTTGGGAAGTGATTCATCATTTTTCAAAGCAATTCACATTTAAAGAACAGCCCTGTAACCAAAGATTACCACCTTCATTTTGTAGTTCAGGACTATTTAAAGAATATCTCATTCTTTTTCTGTCTAGCTTAGTAGCAAGATTGACCCAGCCCTTCCATGAGTTTTAGCTAAATCTGGAATAAATTTGCATGCAAGGCCTTGGCAGTACGGATTGTTTGTGAGATACCGCACTCCTGTTTGTACCTCTGACTGAACCATGCCTAAGCACTCTGATTTCATGGTTACCCTTGGCTGCAGGATGCACAAGCTTCACAAGGCTTTGTGCCCTAAGTGATCCTTTAATTCCATGCCCCAAGGGAAACTGGGGAGCAGTTTCAGTTAGGTTAGATAAAGGCAGCAGTGGATACCAGAGTCCAACAGAAAAAATTAGATGCAAAGTAAAAAAAAAACAAATCCTCTTGCTTAATGATGGGTTTACCTTCTTAAATATAAGCTAAGCTTGTCATAAGGTTTAAAGTATTACTCCTGGGACACTTATTAATGAATGGAACCATTCACTGCTTCCTGCTCCATACGTACACCATGTTCCTAGCCAGTGCAGGAGGGTCAAGGATGGGCTTTGCATGGCAGTGTGGGGATGATAAAATATATATGAACTAAGAAAAACCCAAATACCAAGCTCCAAGATGCAGTGACCCTGGTAAACCCAAATACTAGCAAAATCTTTCCTTTTTATTTATTAGCAGAAATTGCAAAGATGTATCCCCATACTTTTTTTTTCCTCTTTTGTCTTTGTATAATTGTTATGTTGTTTACATACTATTTTAACTTAAAGAGCAAAGCTGTTAAAAAAACTATTCTGGTTCAGTTTTATTGGTGGAATTGGAACCCCCTCAAAATAAGTACATTTTCAAAGGCAATTCAGAAAGAGTCCTAATTTCAAATCACTCATCAGTTTTTTGTTTACTATATTCTTCTGGGATAGAGCCTACTTTCTCAAGTGCAATCTATGTATTTTTTTTTTTATCTCAGTTAAATGCAGCTTTCCTAGCAGTACTTTTTATTTTATGCAGTATGTAATGTGTCTTATCTTGATGAAAAAATAAATACTGCTTTTGAAAGATACTTTGAGTGATTATTCATATTTGGATGAAGAAAAACCCATTATTTACTGAAAGACATTTCCACAACATGACACCATCCATCCTCACAAGGTCTCCTTTTGAATTTTAGCAATCATTCCCAGGAACATCAGGGAAGGACCAAAGGGCAATTTTGAGATAATTGAGTTTGAACCCCTGAGCTGGCAGGGCTGATGGTGTCCTTGTGGAGCAGCAGCAGTGTGACAGCAGCACAGCATTTCTTAGAGCCAGATTAGGGCACCCCCCTGTATTTGGTGCTGATCTCAGCCCCTGCAGGCTTGGCTTGGCTCCAGCAGAGATGTCCACACTTGTCTTGCTGTAGCTGCTCCTTTCTGCCAAAGGAGGCTGCTGCAGAAGCTCTGTGACTCACCTGAGCAAGGCCACAGCACCTGATGTGTGCAGGGCAGCTGAAGGAGCCTTGGGCCTCTCGAGCTGGGCAAATCTGAGCTGTGCTTCCAAGTTTGGGCATTTCCTCCAGCTTTGCCATAAGCAACTTGTGCTGTGTTGTGGCAAATAATAACCTTCAAAGCTTTGGTAACTACTTTCAATTTAAGGTTCTCGTGTTAAGCTGAAGCTGCCTTAGGCCTTCGCTGGATCTTGGACTGAACAAGAACATGAATTTTTTGCCTAATTGATTTTTCATGAGCTAGACCCCCTGTCTGATAAGGGAAATACAGATAGCACACAGTAGTCTGGGAACCCAGCTTTTTAGTCTGTCCTTGTGCATGAGCATCTTTTTCTGTACAGTAATGCCACTGATCTGAAACAGTCAGCCATTCAGATGAGCGTATGTATCTCCTTTGGTTTGGTCATCATTATTCAGAGAAAAAAAATTACTGTATATTTCTATTTTTTAAAAAATTCAGTCAGAAGAGACATTTTCTAACAAAGGAATAATTTCTCTTGCATACAGTGAACAGGGCCATAGTTAATGGGTAGAGGAGATACTCTTTGCTTTTTGGAGATGCACTGAATACTTCATAGACAGCAACTCAGCAACTGCAAAATGTTCAAGGATGACATAAAGCTCGTCCTATCTGGCATTGCTGCACACCTCCATAACTAATGGCTAGCTAACACCAGTTTGTCCTTATGCTCACAGGACAAGGAGTGTGTGAGTGAAAGCTTCAATAAATGTGAAACTTGGAAAGCAGCTCTGCATCGCTTCATCTGTAAAAGTATATGGTTCACAAAATCACTCAGGAATTCACCATCACCTTTTTCTAAAAGTATTGGGTTTTTTAAAGATTCATCTTCTCCTTTTTGAAGAACAGGAGATCTTCCTCTAGCTGATTTTAAGATCTGTAACAGTTGTAAAAATACTTGCCTGCAAATTCAGTTGTAAAAATACTTAATTCAGTTAAGATTTCTCTTGCTCTTGTCTATAGTGCATTTCCCATATGCACTGCTGTAATGTAAATTCAGGAGAGGTCCAATTTGTACTTATTCTCCCAGGGATGCCAGTGCAGCACATAAAAGGAAAATTTAGAAATCAGTATTCCTGTCTCTCATTCTAAGAGTTTGAATTTTGTTTATTGACAATCTTGGTCAAATATGTTGAAATACATAACATTCATTGTTTATTTTGTCATTCATTGACAGGCTGTGAAAATCGGCTTTAAGTGTTCAAAGTCCGAATTCAATTTTCCATTTCTTTTCAAAGAATCATGGAATGGCTTGATTGGAAGGGACCTTAAAGATCATCTAGTTCCAAATATCTCTCCTAGAAATGGAGTTTCCAAACTGGCAGATGTTCTGCCATGAATAATAGGAGGGAAATATTCTGGGTTCAGTCTGTCTTCTAAAATTGATTTGACTTAAGATGGTCTGAAATTCTTGTAGCAAAAAATTATATTTCAAAACTGAGTTTATATAACCTGATATTTGAAACTGAGTTTCAAAACCTCATTTATGTATTGCTTACAGAAACTTGCTGTGGCACTGACACGCTTTAACAAAAATGGAAATAGTTATGTAACAGTTAGTATATTTGATGCTCCAATTTCAAGCTGACAAAGATTTCTGCTTCACTTGAAAGAATTTCAGTTTCAGAACTAGTACAAAGCAAACAGGATAAAAACACCTGGGTACCTTCAAATATTTTGACATAAAGGGTCAAATTCTTTGACATAAGAAAAAACCCTTAGCTTTTATTCATTGCATTTCCTTAGAAAAATAATAAAAGCAGACATCTTAACCTTTTTGTTCTGAGTTTGGAGAGTATCATCTCAAATAGGGGATAAACTGAAATGATCTCTCTCATTTCAGTCTGCAATCAATTTACCCTTTCTGAGATGAAGGTGATCTGAGGAACCACCCTTTGTATCAATGCAATTCTACCACATCTTTCTGTGTGCTCCCATTCTCATCACTTTTTGTCAAAGAATAAAAAACTCATTTGGTTTGGTAATACTCTACTTCCACTTGCATGTATTATGGGAAGAAAGAGGATTCCCTCCCCGAAATGGGAGACCGTTTTACACTGAAGAATCCCAGGCTGGCTGAGATGGGAAGGGGCCACTGGAGATGGTCTTGTCCAGCCCTCTGTTCAAAGCAGGGTCATCCACAGCACTACAGCAGTGCTCAGTCGTGTCCAGTTGGGTTTTCAATTTCTTCAAGGATGGAAATTCAGCTCTTTTTACCAGACTTTATGTAAAGGAAGAGTGAGGCCTTAGTTTTGACGAACTGTGGAGACAGAAAAAAGTCTGATAAACCCTTGGACCTCTACTGAGGGCTGTGCCTCATGGAAGACTCTCCTGTCTGTGATGACCAGGCCTTTCTCCCTGCCACATATATCCAACAGTGTCACCAGGATGGTGAATTCCAGGGCCAGAAAGAGTATCTTAGAGGGTATGGGGATAAGGGCAAAACATCCATGCCAGAGGATTTTTTTCCCCAAGATACAGTAGCAATTTTTTAGTTTAAATGACTAAAGGCTTCTGCCAGTGCACGAGAAGGAGCAGAGGGACACATGGCATGGGAGAGAGCCATGGTCACCTCACCACAACATGGATACTCCAACACCCTCACTCCAGGCTGCTCTGGGGAGTCTCAGGAATGTGGGATACCCATTGCCACAAGCCAAGAGGACAGGGTCCCCCTCACCCCACAGAGGGAGGGGTGGTCACTGCCAAGGGATCATCATGGGAGGGTGATTGCATCAGCCTCCATCCTGCTGCCAGACTCAGGAGCCACTAACACTGTTCACCAAGCCATCACAGAAATCCTTTATACATCATGGAAAGACTGGATTTCACAGTTATTTTGCAGCTTCCAGACAGGTTCTCTCATTAAGGCACAGCAAAGCAAATTGTCCAGCTTTTTCAGAATATACAGGTTGGGTGCAGCACAGAGCAGAGCCCCCAGAGCATCTTCCTGAGTTTGTCGAGCACCTGATGTAAGAGGCCTTCATTAAACTGTTCTAATACCCGACAGATGGCATTCATTGCAACCTTTACATCAAAATACCAACCCTTGGATTCTGTTGCTAATTTATTTCAAAAGGTCAGGCAAGGATTTGTGTGCCCTCAAGGAATTGATCACATTTATAGGAAGCTGCACTTTCAGTATTCAAATAACCCCACGTAGGCAAAATGCTGCAATTTTCTCAGTTAAACTGTATCTGAGCACCAATTACACAACTGATTATTAAATGAAGATAAGCCATGTAGGCTTGCATGAAGAAGACTAATTGTTTTGTTCAATTAAAATAAAGACACTTGGGTCCAAATTAAGACCCTGACAAGCAAAGGTAAGTTTCACTGGGAAATGCAGCTACCACATATCTGAAATGTTCAGGAGCAAATGAGTCAGCAATTTTAATAATCAAAATGGAAGTATCCCTTGAAAAGTCCTTCTACATAAAGCTAATTCAAGGAGCAAATGAAAACTAGTCTTTGCATTTTAATGTCATAGCTGATTGCAATGAGCTATGGCCAGCATCAAGAGCTTTTTATTTTATCTGAGTTCTGTCCAACAAGCATTTTAAGAAGCTATGCAACTTTAATCAAATACCAAACTGCTGTTCTTCACCCCTCACAAAGTGCTTGTTGAAAAACAGAGACCAAAGGGTCCTCCTTGAGTAGATCAAAGCTCCCATGGACATGCAAATCTGTACATTTTTTTAAAAAAAGCATGTTAGAATGATTTGTGGGTGTGTGCTGAGGGAGTTTTTTTGTGGCTGATGTGTTTACAGGCAGCAGTTTGCTTTTAGTTTCCAAAACACCATGTTGAATATTCATATAGGACCCTACTGAATAATCAACAGTGGCTACAAGTTGGCAAAGTAATAACCCACCTATCAGCTGAAAGTGATAACCCACCTATAAACGTTATTTGAGACATCTGCTAAGTGAACTGTCCCTCCCACTGACACCTCCTGCCTTTTCCACTGCATCCTGACACTAAACCAGATTACCATTACACAAACTGCTGTGTCTAATCCCCTGTGACATTGACCTTCAGGAATGTGCAAGTAAACACTTGACAACTGGTTCCACCAAAGAATCAACCTGACTTTTTTTTAGCAGATCAAAGTGAAGGCTGACATGCAATATTTGTTACTTACTCTTTATAAAATGCGTGTAAGCTACACAATTACATGCAGCATAAAACAGGTAAAAAGTTGCCTGTGGATAAATGCTGGAAATTTTAAAAGACCATGCTAAAGCATTTAACTCAGAGAAAACTTATGGAGGCTGCATGCAGCGGAAAAAAAACCAAATTATCTAGGTGGTCCTTGAAAACTGCAAAGGACCTTGTGAACTTTCCTGCATGTAGAGCACCTGATAAGGTACCAAATAACGAGGAATCTTGCTGTACAACAGTGTATGATAAATTACTCTTAGGTTGTAGTGATTTTTCTGGTCTCAAGAAGTTTCCAGAGTAATTTCTTTAACTGCATTTTGTTCCAAGCAGCTGCTTCTGCTTAGTTTAATAATAATAAAAAAAATTGCAATAATTCTCTGATCAAATGCATCTTATGGGAAGATGGGTACTTATCTGTATACATAAATATAGTCATCATATACATAATTTTAATATTTTTTCATATACAAATGTATGAACTATTACATAACTCTACATTTAAAAATAGGCAGAAAAAGTTCAAATTCTCCACCAAGATAAAATTCATCAGCAGACAAAGAGAAATATTCTTACATTGCTGTTCAATTTCCTTTCTTTAAAAATCACTGAAGGCTTTTAATACAAGTGCTCTGCAAGACAGTTTCATTTTCCTTCTAGTCTTCTCTTCCAGGCTTCCATTGTCCACACAAGAAATCCTGAGATGTCTGCTCAGCACAGTTACTGAAGGTTGTTAGTTGTACTTCACTGTAACTCTTCAGCTGAATTTCTTTCTATGAATTTTGCAGTTTGGCTTTTCTACACAAGACTTGAACGACTGCCAACAGCTATGCTTTGTCTTTTGGGTGTTTAAACCTACAAGACATCAAAGAAATGTGCCTTTGATCAAGAAATTCACTGCACAAGAAAAGAGGAAATGCTACATATACCTCAGCCAAGGTCTTTGAATTAGGCATTGCTGTTGACCTCAGATATCTGTTAGAACAACCCTGAGGTCTTACTGTCTCAAGATACAGCAAAGCCTGAAGATCTTAGGGAAATGGTGAAGTGCATGAAAGCACAAAAATCCTCCTTACTTTATTTCACTTGCAAGCAGCAAACTTGAGCGGTAACTCCTAGAAAACCTTCTAGCACTATCATTTTCATCTAAGGTGGTAATTAGTCTTGGGTTCATAGGGCCACAACCTACAGAGAGAGGAGACCCCAAATAAGTTATCCAATATGTATTACAGCTGTCTTGACAGAGCAGGAAAGACAAAGAGGAATGATGAATATGAGCCTTCTTTCCTCTAAAAGCAGCAAGAAGGTTAATCTGGCTTTGAGACTCCTTGCCTCAATTTGATATCATGATTGTACACTGCTTATCAGTTGTTAGCACTGGATAATTAACTGAATCTTTGGCCCAGAAACCTAGCATTGTTAAAATGTCTGGTAAGACATCTCTGGCCCAGCCTTTTATCCTCTGGCAGTCACAAGAGAGAATCAGGTCCATGCAGGGCATCTTCCCTGGCCATAACACAAATATCTAAACCAGGTCAGGGAAGGAGAACAGAGAGGAAGAAGTGCTCCCTTGTCGATGTCACCCAAAAGTTCACTTCAGTACAACTTCTACAGCTTCCATTCCTAATGCATGCAGCTAATTATCAGGTGGTACCAAAGGCAGTAGGAACTGGTGAGTCATGGGAAGAGCAGCTCGTACAAGGTAATACAGAGGGTTACAAAGGTTGAAGGCTGGTCCCAGTAGACACATTTGTAGACGGAAAGCTGAGTAACTGGACTGAGTTCTCGCTGGTAACTAAACACACCTCTCCCTGGGCTTTGAATAAAGGTCATCTAGATTAACTGTTCCGACTCGATTGTGTAACCATTCCCCACCTCTTCCTTCTAAAACAGTGGGTTTACATGCTATTGCTACACAGGCCTAAACCGGAATATGATGTTAAATACAGTTATATTTGTTAAATATGGTCTTGGAGTGACTTTTATAAGACTAGAATGCAGATATGTTGGCACTATAGAGTAAGGTAAATTAAAGCACAAGCACACTATTGCATTGCAAATAAATAATTTTCCTTGTTGAAGAAAGTGACTAATACAATGCTGTTTATTCACACTGCCTAGTCCAAGGCAGTGTTTGCCAACTAAACTGGCCATGATGATTACATCATCCATGTAATCTGTTAATTACACACTAAAATCTGTTGAAACTAAAAATAAATGATAGATCACTGCAAAGTCCTCTCCCGAGTCTATCGGCTAACAATGCTCTCTGTTCTTTCCAGTGGTGACTGAATGGCAGGATGCAATGTAACAAAATAGTCATAAAAACTGCAGAAAACAGAAACTTCCTGTCTATTAATTCTGAACTGTCTCTTAGTTCTGAACAGTTAGGACAGAGTGAATCAATGGGCAATTATAAAGTACACTCTGACTAATAACAGGAAGACTGAGTTCCCCTAAAAGAATTATTACAAGAGAATGTACAAGTGGCTGGGAAACCTACCCTGCCCAACCGTTGTTTGGAATTCAGCTGAAATAGACTGTGTGAGGCAGAGGAAGCTATAGAAATTCCTCTTTCCTTTGGGAAGGATGGCAGATGGATTTATCACGCTTGTGGAGTACTAATTCTATTCAGGCGTACAATGCCATATATCATGTCATTCGTGGTGCGGATCATTACAATTGTTATGAGAGGTAGTTCTACAGCAAAATACCAATCCCTGAGCTCCCAAACTTAGCTGGGGTACCTGCTTACAACTCACAGATTGGTATTTCTGTTATTTCTATTCCAACATAACCAGTTTGCTCCAGGTTTTCAGGTCCCTCCATATCACGTAGCGTGCAGAAGCAAGATTTCATTTTAACCCCGTGTCCATGTCAGGTTTTTTCCCCTGTGGATTCAGAAGTTAACTGATTCTGGTCCACACAGAAACAGTTATTCTTTCTGTGGTAGTCCTGCTAATTATTTTACATTAGATCTTGACTGAAAGAAAGTTATTTTGGTGAAATGACGGGGCAAACCTCTCTGTGCAACTCAGAACAACCATGCTTCACTTGAGCCATAGTTTTCAGCTTGTGCTGAGTATTTATTTACATGCATCAAAGTGACATCACCACAGGCTAGAAAGACATTCTAAGAGCACACATCCAAAAATGAGCACAACTCATTTCAGTTTCCCTAGATTCAGGGTTTGGGAGAGGTTTAGGTTCCTGTTGTGTGATATTATTTGAAGAAACAGTAAAACTTGGAATATGCAGATACCTTCTTCACAAATACTCATTTTCTGTAGAGGCTTTCCTGAGTCATTGAAGATAAAATCCCACCTCAAACCATTTTTTCTGAGAAAAACAGCCAATTTTTAAAAGGAGTTCCTTTCCAACCTGTGCACAGCTGGTGATTTGCAAGCCCTGATTGCACCCACTGTCTCTGAAGTAACATTGCTCAGTCAAACCTCATTGGCATTGGCCAGTGCTTATTCCTGAGCAATGGGTGCCAATAAAACCTGCCAGAAGAGCCTGAACTCCTGAGAACACAAGGAAAATGTAGATATTGCAGATGTAATGACAGAAAGCTAGCACTCACAGGATTACTTTTTAGGAGACATAGATACGCTGATTCTGGTTCAAGAACAAGAAAAATATTTATCTAGCAGCTGTCTAGCATAGCTGATTATAAATTCCCAGTCACATTAAAGACAAACTGGATATTAGAAAAAACCTCCAAAATTCAGAATTTTTGTAGACACATACTGTGTTCATTTACTCAGTGTTAGGCCTATTGAAGTGTGTGATGCATTACTAAAAAGCCCAAAGAAACAATTCAGCAGAATAATATGGACAGGATAAGCAATATGAATTTGAGAAGAGATATTAGACTGAGAAACTATAGTGCAGTAAGCCTGGTGGGAACTGTGCAACAACCAAAAGCTCTGATGATTAACTCCCCATGACATTCAGGTATCACAGAGGGTAGAACTGGTCTTATTAGTTGAGGAATGGGTCAAGGAGCATGCTATAAATTATCCTTTTGCTCTCTCAAAAATCTTCTCTTACTGTGTTTCTTACTGTGCTAAAGAAATCCTAGATTGCAGAGAAACAAATGACAGAAGCCTTGCAGGAATTAAAGTGCAAGATAGGTACTATGGCATCTTATTTCTAGTGCTGTATTTCTTAGCAGCACTGGCAGAATGATGGAGAAAATACCATTTAATTTAGTGCTGCTTTCATTCTGTAGAGAAAGACTGGATTAATTTTGTTTTGATCTAGTAAACAGAGACAGATTCTAAACACTAAAACAAATTTGTGCAGTAGTTTATTTCTCAAAACATTTTTTTTCAATTGTAGACAGTAAATATCACATGAATTTAAAAATAATTACCTGTGCAGTTTTCTAGACAGAAAACAAAATTATCCAGAAAGACCACTTACAAGAACTGTTCTACAATGAGGTAGAAGTGTTTATATACAGAATATATAAAGTTTTCTACAGTTAAAAAGTTACGGTACACCCTTAAAAAAAAGAGAAGTGCCAGAGGGGTATAAGGGTCTCAAAGCTGGAAGCTGAGAAGAAAATTCATCATAAGCTGGAAAAAAAGTTAATTTTTTGTGTTGTTAATTCTGGTTTTGTTTCATGTATCTGAGTCTGTCTAGAGGGTACAGCTTCAAACTCTGAATCTCAAAGAGACTTGTTCACAGCAGAATTTCAGCCAAGCTTGTGTGTGCATGCTTAAGTTAATTTCTTGAAGGTAATGAGGTTTGGTAATGTTGTCAGTTTGACTTAGGACGGTTTGTACTTCATCCAAAAAGCTCAGTTCCAGGAACTTTGATAGCAGTCTGGTGGTCTTTAGCTTCTTCTGCTTGACCTCCACTGCTGCTAACACATAGTCATGAAGTGAGCTACATCATGGAACTGAAAAAAAAACAAACAAACAAA